>RANX01000004.1:979678-1043706 GCA_009805215.1 Neurospora discreta FGSC 8579 | reverse complement strand
GCGTAGATAGACCAGTCCCGCCCTGCAACTCCCCCTGTTACCCCCTTGTAAGAAAATATGGGGCAAGAACCAGACTAACAAACTTTTCAGGACTGATGTGTACACTAGACCTGGAAATTCCAGGCACCAAGTGGCATATATGCAGTTTCTGGAATGGGGCTAGGCCTGAAAAGGCAGCCAGCCGGTGGCCGAGACACTAAATTCCGACCCTTTACTATTGATTTATCTACTCAAGACCGAGTTGTAGGTGCATACGCACCAAGGATTGTTCGGGATTAGTATACAGCATGTAGTTGTGCAGTTGTTGCTGGAAATTAATTCAGCTAGCGAAATTCTACTTACTAACTAGCATATATACAGTATCTAGAGGATGTAGTTGCAGGGGTTTCTACTATAGTGGGGGGAGGATGGCTTGATTGGGTTTCGTATCTTTCGTCCGTAACCCACCCGGCGTGGACGGTTTGATAGCCACCAAGACAGTCGGAAACGTCAAGCCGTAGACGGGTTCAAGTTGTGAAGCTGCCCTGGCTCAGGAAGATGAGGACTAGACCTGCCCATCATGAATGAACACTTCAAGCGCAGAAAGAGCTACACTAGACGCAGGGCAAGTGTAGGTGGGCAGAGGTACCTCTACTTGCACCCAACTGCTTGAGCCGCGTCATAACTACCTCAAGAGGGAGGTACCTACACTACCTAATTACACTGTGAGCGGTGCCTCCCACTCAGCCACTATACACTACTGACTTCCACTTGCCATCCAGTGGTGGGGGCACTGTAGAGGTAGGTAGTGTTATACCCAGGTAGGCACTGGACAATCGCAGCTTCCCGTCTCTCTCCGAGCGGCTTGGGGATGTGATGTGCATGCAGTGTGGGTGAATATCTTCCTTCCTTTGTATCTGGCCAAGGTTCTTTCCACTTCATGATTGATTGACGACCGGGCCCGGGCGGGTGACAGATCCTTTCCATGATGGATGGAAATTGTTGCAACAGTGCGAGACAAGCGCAACAAGCTGATGCAGCTCACAGGCAGATTCAGTTGAGGGGAAGGCCTCTTCGTGTTCCGTCATGTCGATGGAAGCATCGGCTGGAGAGAATCGCCCGCGTTCCGGAATACCACGCTAGTAGTAAGCAACATGTGTCCCACCACGGGCTTGGTTTGCATGAAAATTGAGGCCATTATTATCAGAGTTGGTTCATAAATGAGGGGCGGGGCCTCAGTGAGGAATAGGTACTGGTTGGCTGGCTGCTTTCACGGTGGCTTCAAGCGTGGCTACCTATCAACACAGAGCATAGATAAGTATTCTACTATGCAACTGCATAAGGTCTGTCCGTCGTTACCCTGGCCGGCGTTTTGCCTGGTCTTGCACACCACATCCATCATGAGCCTTTTTCGGTGGTTGCTTGCTTGGTGTTGTTGCTCGTGCGAAGCGAGCCACGCCAAGCGAGGCGACTTGTCCTTATAATTCACTGCAACAGGCATAACTAGGTAATTATCGGGGCAGATCCAGGAGTTCCCCCCTTCCAAAAGAAGCTTTAGAACTATGGTACAACCCTCCCCCAATCGTGTGATTGTCCTGACTGTCGGCCAAAAATACAATCTGTCACACATTTTATCGGTTCGCCGAATTGATGCCGAGTAAAGATAATATTCTATGCTGTAGATCAACCTCGTGCTTCGCATATTCCATTTGGATGAGTTTGATAATTCAGCCGGGACAGCTGCCCTGCCCTGCGTATGCTGTGGTGATTGCGACGATGAAGAGATCCTATTTTCCGTAACAACTGCCACAACCGATGACGTATTGCCGGTTCTCTGTACAGTAGACATCGCCGCTTAGTACTACCCCGCCTTCCAACTACGATGACGGCCCTTGACTTGGCTGAATCAAGTACGTACGCGCTCGTCTCTTTTTTTCTTCTCCCACAGATTGGATGGAAAGAAGGAGAGAGCACCACGATCAGTGGGAGAAGGCAACTCGTACACAGTAACAACATTGTGGCTCGAGTTCCCGTCTTTCCACTCAGTGCATGATGCCCACCCAGCCCACCACCACCTCTTTGCGCGGCACAACGACAGGCCGAACCGGTAGCATTTTCCATTCCCGTCCATAGCACTCTATGATTGCGACCTAGTCTTACAAGTCCAAGTATCGTCACCCAACATTGTCCGTTTGGCCAGCTAGCGGTGGATGATCGACCAATTTACAGTCTGCACGCTGGAGCGACGGAGAGCCACTCAACCCAGCTCTTCCGAAAGTACTTACTACCTGCTGCGCCAAAGTACCTCCATCCACCCGTACGCGCCTACACAGTAGTCCTGATTGACGTCGAACGATACCTCCTCTATCGAGAGGAAAGGACCGACCTGACGCCGAACCCCCGAGCGCGAACATAGCGAGCGGAAGGAGGCAGGACAATTAGAGCAGCGGAGCTTTCAAGATTGAAGATAATGGCTCCGGATCGCGAAAGGAAGCCTGAGAAGGATGGCCATTCCAGTTCAAGTGAAGAGGACCAGGATGCGCTTGAGGTAGGGAACTCCATACACTCTAGACCCCGCGTCCATCCATGCCGAGCATGACCGAAAGGACACAGCCTTATGTTATCCCTTCTGTCCCCTTGGATCATCGTTACCCTTTCTCTGCCTGCTGCCAGTTGCCCTGTAGCGCACCAGCTGAACTATGTCCGATTTACCCTCCACAGGTCTCGTTCGATCCATCTAGTCCGTATCGGCGCAAGAGCTCTCTAGTAAACAGCGATGTCCATGTTCCCCTTCACCTCCGGCGCTCACAGCCGGCCAGGACGGAATGCCTTGTCCACCAGTTCCTTGACGCCCAGCGACGACCACCCAGACGGCAAACTATCCTAGATGAACAGGTTGACGGCGCTGCCAGCACGAGCGCAGCCCCTATTGAGACCCGAAACCCCCTCGCAAGGGGCTTGTCCGACCTTACCCGTGAAGCCGTTCAAGTTACTCGTGAAACTAGCCAGGACCACGTGCTCGACGCCAAAGGCTTCTCAAACCCTCTCGGTAACAATGCCGCCAATGTGCGCGCCCGGGAGTGCTCGATGACCAATGCCAATTCGAGCGACACTAGCGATGTTGGTCAAATCGATGAGAAGGCTTGGAAAAGTGAGATCGTAAAAGCACCCAACACAGACCCAGACGAAAAGTACAGCAGGCTCCTCACCAAGAAGCAGTTGAGTGAAATGGCATGGGGAGTCCGGGAGCTGAGTCGGCGATTAAGCAGCGTGCGCTTGAAGTTCAAGCTCAAGACCATCTTCGTGCTCACCAAGCCGTATGACCAGGACCTGATCCCCAAGACACGCGCCTTGGTCCGGTGGTTACTTGATAAGGAGCGCGATGTGCGCTATACTGTCTACATCGACAAGGCTCTACGTTGCAATAAGAAGCTTGATGCACCCGGTTTGATCGAAGAGATCCGCAAGGACTATATTGGGTCCGGCGAGATCTCAGAGGAAGCCGGCAATGACATATCTCAGCGTCTACGCTATTGGGACGAGGAATTGTGTCGTGCCAGGCCGCAGACGGCCGACTTTGTAATCACACTCGGCGGTGATGGAACCGTACTATTTGCGAGTTGGTTATTCCAGCGAATCGTTCCACCTGTTCTGAGCTTTTCCTTGGGGAGCCTTGGGTTTTTGACCAAGTTTGACTTTGACAACTATCAAGAGACCTTGACAGCTGCCTTCACAGAAGGTGTCAACGTGGCTTTGAGGCTTAGATTCGAAGGAACCGTCATGCGAAGTCAGAAGAACAGAAGGAGGCTCGTGGAGGGGGACTCTGCCGAAAAAAAGGACTCAAGCAAAACGGACAGAGAACTGAGCGGCACAGATGGTCCTGATTACCAGAACGGGAATGATTCAAGCGAAGAGAAAGAGGAAGAAGAGAGACGAGATCTCGTAGAAGACCTCGTCGGGGAGGAAAAGGACGATGAACGAACCCATCGACCAGACGGCACATGGTGTGTGCTCAACGAGGTGGTGGTGGATAGAGGACCCAATCCAAGTAAGTCGTCATTTTTCCACCTTACCCATATCGGGGATCATACAACTAATCTGTGTCTTCAAGCAATGTCATATATCGAAATCTTTGGCGATGACGAGCACTTCACCTCCGTCAACGCCGATGGCATCTGCGTTTCCACTCCCACCGGCTCAACCGCCTACAACCTCGCCGCCGGCGGCTCTCTCTGTCACCCCGAAAACCCCGTTATGCTCGTGACGGCTATGTGCGCGCACACGCTCTCCTTCCGGCCCATCATCCTCCCCGACACCATCGTACTTCGCATTGGCGTGCCTT
Source organism: Neurospora discreta FGSC 8579 (assembly GCA_009805215.1). NCBI lineage: Eukaryota > Fungi > Ascomycota > Sordariomycetes > Sordariales > Sordariaceae > Neurospora > Neurospora discreta. The sequence continues at coordinate 1,039,385 of RANX01000004.1, read as the reverse complement.
ACGATGCCCGGACCGGCTCTTGGGCGAGTTTCGATGGCCGCGAGCGTATCGAGCTTAGACCGGGCGACTACGTGACCATCAGCGCGAGCAGGTATCCGTTTGCCAGTGTTCAGGCACAAGGGAGGAGAAGTGAGGAATGGATCAAGAGTATCAATGCAAAGCTTGGTTGGAATACTAGACAAAAGCAGAAAAGCTTTACGTAGAATACTCTTGGCCTGTCCTCTTGACGGTAGGGACGGGATCACCTTTGTCTATGCTGTGTATACCTCATCCGTCTTGTGGGATATTACAAGCTAGCATTTTGCCGGGGAAAAGGCAGATTGTAACTCAGCGAACTGTACCTAGCGAGCGGCTTCCTTCGACGCTGTCAGGGAGGGAAAAAAAACAAAGAATTAGAACAAGTGTCGGCGCTTGAAAAGCATGTTTGAAACTGTCCCAGAAGCTACACAACAATTAAGATGGCCTCCTATGATTCATGAAACTGCTAAGAGTAATGCTCTGTACTTGAGGGTTGTCGGGCGGCTTGGTTGGAGCCTTTTGTCAACCCCGTCTCAATAAAGAAGTTGCGGAAAGGTCCCACCACCAAACCGCACCACAACCCCCAAGTATCGAGGCTCACACTCAAACCAAACGCTGCTGATGGGCCATGGCTCCCGTCTGCTCTGATCTGATTCATGTTCTGTATGTATTGTGGTCAATCATTCTGTCACGCTATCCAAGTTTCAACCTTTCCGCAAAGCTAATGTACACATACCATCATACTGCAGTCTACCCTTAAGATATACCTTTTCAACCAATACTTCCCCCCATTTTCCCCAACAAACACCCCAGCTAACTGCACAGCTTATAAAGGCGGCAACTCCTCTCTACAAATCGGACACTGTAACCGATACTTCATCCACCCTTCCAAACAATCCGTATGGAAGATATGTCTGCACGGCGTAACCATGTACACCTTTCTCGCAAACACACCCGTAATGCCCGAAGCCGCTGAATCCGAGAAGCCACTGCTGCCCTTGTTATTGTTAAGCACAGGCACCTCCAACAGCTCGCGACAAATGGCGCAGTCGACAGATCGCATGGTAACGCCTTTTTGTTTTTCCCTTTCTTTTTCTCTTTCTCGTTCACAGTTTCTTGTGCCTCCTGCACCACTGGTAGCAGCCGCCGCACTGCCCTCGCCTGCCTCAGCAGCAGCAGCAGCAGCAGGACCATCCAAAGAAACCACACTCCACGCCCTTTCCCTTCCCCTTTCCTCAGTCGGCGACGACGACAACCCAGTCCCCGTCCTCGCAAGACCGATAGGTAGCGAAACACCTTCTAGATCATCATCCCTCAAAACAGGATGATAATCCCACGCCTCCCTCACCCACCCCTTCGGGACTCCAAACCTTGGCCCAAGTACACTTTGAGCACATATGACCCAAAGCTGGATCCACACCCACGCCACCAAGACCAAAAACGCAATTGGGTCCGGGTCAGCTAGCAGGACGTTATCTTCCCTTAGAAAAAAATATGCGAACGGCAAGAGACGTAAAAGGGATTGGCCGATGATGAATCGCCAAGAAAACGCCTGTCGGGAATTTCGTTGCGTGTTGCGAATGATTTGGGGCGTCCAGAGACTGAGGTAGAGGAAGGAAAGTGTGTTCACGTAGTAGGAGCGGATGTGCGAGGGCCAGGAGGTGGCAACGGCCGAGATGAAGAGGAGGAACAGGCCGGCGAGGATGAAGCGGCCGGTGATGGTGCTGAAGGGGGTTGGTGGGCGCGGTCCGTTTGTGGGTGCTGGTTGACCGGGTTGTCGAGCGGTGGCGGGGAGAGGAAGGGCGGAGGCGCCGGAGAGGAGGCCGCTTAGTTGTTCGGCTTCGTCGATGTCGCCATCTGAGGGGACGATGATGGGTTGGCGAGGCTGAGAGGGAGGGGGAGGAGGAGGAGGAGCTGGTTGTGTTGTGGGTGGCTGAGGTTGAGTGGAGGGTTGAGTGGCTGACGGCAGTGCTGTGGATGTCGACGATGGTGAGGCAGTGCGATTTGCAGCAGCAGCAGCAGCTTGTTCTCTTTCCCGCTCACGAATCCTCCTCTCCGGCTCTTGAATCTTCCAAACTTCAGACAAAAAGGCGCCTTGGATGAACATGGATATGAAGGCCGCAAATGTGACGAGCAAGCAGGGTAGCAGTGTTACTGTCGCGTTGAGACTCCAAGCACAAGCAGTAACAAAGATCATGCCATCGGCAAATAGCATGGTGCCTATTGTCCAGAAGCTGACCCGCCCGATAGTAGACGGTGTATTTGACTGCTTCATCTGTGCCTTGAAGAGCCATATCTGACCCAGCATGACAGCAGCAAACGCAATCAACCATTCTTTGGCCGTGTAAGTGAACATTGCCTCCTTCATGCCGACAAGATGCTCTCCGTCAATCGAAGGAAACTCTGGCGGGCCCTTGGACTCCAAGAAGAACGAGCAGTCAGGAGACCAGGCCACCATAGACGCACGCAGATCAGAAATTTTACCGACGGGCGCCCCTGTGGGATGGCGCAACTCGCGCTCGAGCTCCTCGATGTAGGATTCGAGCAGCTGGGGAGATTCGTACCGACGAGAGAGCTCCAGCGGATGCAATTGGAGGTACATGACATATTCGCATTGTGCAGGGAAGCTGTCGTCTTCCTCCATCCTCGAGCCCCATGGGTTGCCTGGGAAGCCATACTTGCTCTTCGCTCTGGCCTGGATGAGTTTACCCAGCGTCTCGTTCAGCAAACGTTGGCCGGTATGGAAGAAGCTGGGGCCTGGCGCCAGATGGGGAAGGCCGAAAATGCCGTCAAACTTCTCACTACTGGTGGTCAAAAGAATAGCGCCTTGCCGTGGCCAGTGAACGCCATGAAGTAACAAGCTCCAGCTGCTAGCCTCGCTTGCGTCATCCTGGATCGTAGCCACGGCTTGAATCTCCCTCGCCAGACTTGCGCCCCTTGAAGTTTTGCCCTCAACCTTCTCTTCGTAAACCCCATCCCCTTCATCCTCGTCTATGCGCAACTCGATCTTGCCATGGTCACCGGTGATGTTTCTACCCCATTCACCACGGCCACTAGGCCAAATCGCCCCTGGCGCAATGGCACTCAGGTTATATTCCGCGGCTTGCCTGACAACGGTTCCCGGTCGTCGCACCCAAGTGCCATGGAGAGTGCCCGTAGCGTTCTTCCATGTCCCACCCACGACACTGCGCTCCCAGCTATCATCGTCCAGCCGGCCAACGGTGGTGGCTGAGAGGAAAGCGTTCCGGCTCCATTCGCGGCAGCGGTTTCTGAACCGACCAAGGTCTTCCCACGCATACCCCTTCCCATTAAGTTGGTTGAAACCCGTAATGTTCAGAAACCGAGAGCCGTGTTCATCATTATCGCCATGCCCCCTTCCAACTCCGCCAACTGGCCCGTCAGTTTCGGTAGGAGGCAGCGGCAAGGTCGAAGACGGCAACGATGGCGCATCAGGGGCAAAATCACCCCATCGTGTGGTGTTCAGAACATCTAGCGCACCTTGGAAACGAGCTTGTCGCGCGTGGGCGATTTCAGGCGGTGTCAAACTGGCGGGATCGCTACTGTCCGGGGAGAAGAAAACCCATAAAAGGATGAGGATTATCAGTAGAGCTCTGACATCTGAGTTTTGAGAAGGCATTGCGGAACGTCGTCGCGCCTGGTCATTTTTCCATGCCCCCTCGAAGTTGGTGGCTTTGTCGTTTGGTTATCAAGACCTCGAAAGCTAGATATGGATGATGCTCAAGGGAGCATCGTTGAGTGGCAAGGATGTTTCGTATGCAGTTACTTCAATTGAGCTGTAACAGTTGATATAATGTGTTTATCATCGCATGCCGCGGCACGACAAAAAAATGGTGTTGTTTGGTTACGAAGGAACGGGGATGGAAGCTCGGCCACGGTTGGTGATGGAGGCGACCGATGACAGCTCCCGTCCAGGCAGGGAAGGTATTGTTAGTGCATGCTTGTTGAACACCGCTGATTTACAGTAGACGGACAGTGCGTCCAGCTGCATGCTTCTCCTGGCGCCCTGAACCTTCCGCGACCCATCCAGGCGGAATGAAGGTAGTGGAAGTCATCCGCTGCCCTCAAGGTGCTCATTGTCCCTTTTCCAACATCAACACCCGAAGTCTACACCAACTGCTGAGAGCGCTTTCACGAACCCTTTTGTCAAACAACCTAAGAGAAGCTTTGTTTCACTTGATTAGTGTTTGTTTAAGAACTCTAGTAATATTCCAGAGCAAGCACAATGTCTGAAAACGGCGAGGCCAACACCACCACGAGCCCAACAGCAACCAACGCAAGTCGGATACTTTGTTTATATCGAGTAGTTCATCATTGCTGACCCCATCTCCTAGTCGGCGGATGACGCCCGCCAAGAGCTCTCTGTTCAGCTCGAAGATCTTCTGAATACACTCTCAAACAAGTTCGCCGGTGTCTCTAGCGAGATCTTTGCCAAGAGTAAGAGTTTAGATGCTGATTACTAGTTGAAATCTGTGAAGTCCGTGAATGCTAACAGATTCGGTCAGTGGACGAGATGTCAAGGCGTTTAGACAATTTGGAGTCTCAAATAATGGCCGGGAAGGAGAAGCCAAACGGACCAGCCTGATTTTGTTTCGTTGTGCAAGTAAACAATTCACATGCGAAGAGGAGTTGGGATCAGGGAGCGTCGTGTGTGGGCCAAGACATTTCAGGATGATGGAGTTTTGGTCGTTCTACAGAGCAAGCGTCTAGACTAATGTTTACGCGGGTACATCAGATCACGTACAGTATACCAGGATCATGTCGAGCAGCTAGACATGCCTCTCTTTCACTGTCACTTCCGCAACAAGTGGGCGATACATGCAATGGGATCAAACTTTCATTTATTCAGAATTGAATCTATCATTACAAGCAGCCAGTTACAATTTCGGACGTTGTGAGCTGTTAGCCGTGCATCTAGAGCTCCTCCTTAACCTCCTCAGCCGCCTTCTCAACAAACTTGCGGAGAACGTTGACCTTAACGGTAAGCTCATCGACCTTGGCCGGGGCAAGACCACCCTTCTTGAGGATGCCCTCCAGACGGGCAAACTCCTTGGCGGCGTAACCCTCACTCTTGCTAAGCTTGTCAAGGACGCGGAGGTAGTAGTCGGCGTACTTGAGCTCGACAGAGTTCTTCAGGCTCTTGACGGCCTCCTTAGCCTCCTCAGCAATCTCAGCCAGGGAGGCGCCGCCGGTGTACTTGGCAACAACCTCATCGAGGGCAGCAATGGTGCCAGCGACGGTGTCAAGACCACCACCGGGAGTACGGTGTGTACCGGCCTTCTCGTTCAGGAACTTGACGAGATCAGCCTCGGAGCGGCCGCCGTTGTAGGTTTCGGGGGTAGTGCTTCCCTTGGGGAAGAATTTGATCGTAGGGAAACCGGAAACGCCGTACTCAGCGGCAGACTTTTTGCCGTTGGGCGCATCGGCATCAACCTTGGCAATCGTGATCTCGGGTTCGCTGGCAAAGGTAGCGGCGAGCTTCTCCCAGGTAGGAGCGAGGTTCTTGCAGTCTTGGAGTGAGTTAGTACAAATCGTTTTCGAAGATAGAAAAAAGAAAGCAGGGCTTGAAGGTTACGTACGGCCGCACCAGGGAGCGGTAAAAGCAACCAAGACGTTCTTGTCGCCGCCAATGGCGCCGTTGATGGTGGCATCGTTGAGGATGTTAACAAGGCTAGGGGTGGAACCCTTCTTCCTGGCCTTGACACCGGTCTTCTCAGCAATGAAGTCAGACAAGCTGTCCAGATCGCGTCCGCCCTTGTAGTCTACCGGCTGCTCGCTCTTGCCATCGAAGAACTTGAGGGTGGGGAAGCCCTGGACACCAAAGCGCTTGCCCAGAGCTCTCTCAGCATCGGCATCAACCTTGGCGATCTGGACCTTGTCTTTCGCGTACTCTAGAGCGGTAGCGAGCTCCTCGTAGACAGGGGCGAGGTTCTTGCAGTGACCGCACCAGGGCGCAAAGAACTCGACGAGGGTTGGCTTGCCGGACTTGAGGACAACTTCGTCGAAATTAGAGGGGATAAGGTCGAGGACGGCAGACTTGGCCGCCACGGCAGCAGCCAAGCTGGCTACCACCAAGCTCTTGAGGAGGACCATGGTGTGTGAAGAAGCGTGTGGATGAAGCTGTTGATCACGAACGCTCTGGAGGTTGTATCAGAGAACGAGGGAAGAGAAAACCAGCAGGCGCGAGATGTTGGTGGCAAGGGACCTCAAGATGATGGGCAACAAGGTAACCTAAATTGGCAAAGTTCCAGATGGATTGTTGAAATAAAGCTGGGCACTTCTCGGGGTGGAAGATGCCACTTTGCGCTTTGATGGCAACACGAAAGTTGTCCGCTGGTCAGCAACGGGCCACACTGAGTGGTCGAGCCTTTGTGATCCTTGCCTGTTAGGTTGGTAATGTCAGCGCTTTCGAGCTTCCCCAAATCCCCTGAAATCCGTCATCCGAGTCGCTGGAGCCCCGCATGCTGCGTCCAGTGCGGTCATTGGTGGGGCCTTCGTTAGAGCTCAAGTCACTGCAGGTCTGTCCTAAAGCCGCACTGTGTCCCCCAAACCTGCCCCTGCCCGTGTGCGATTGCGATAAGATAGAAAAGAACTTGTGTTATCGATAAGAATTCTGAGTAAGAGGAAGGGCCTCCTCTGGGTACTACTGTCAGCCATACCTGGAAGTAGCCCTGCTGCGCCATTGTGTTGTTCTTTCCTCGCCTGCAACTGCACATTGCACCAGCCACACCTAACTGCCACGCAACATCGTGCCAAGCCCAAACGTGCACAAGCCCTGGCGGCAGTGGACGAGGGCCAGTTGCTGCCGGACCGGACCTGGGAAACCGCCCACAGAAAAATCTCGCCCCATATTTGGCAGCCCTCTTGCGAAAAAAACCACCTCCCCTCCCCCCCAGCCCGACAGACCAAGTCATCGTCAACCCGCCGCCCGCACGACAACGATTTTCTCGCTGCGACAGCAAACCCCCGAAAATCAAGATGTCTCACGAATCCGTCTGGAACTCCCGCCCCCGCACCTACGGCAAGGGCTCCCGCTCTTGGTAAGGATTATTATCCAGCAACACCAATTATCCATAATCCACAATCTACACATCCATCACAGCTGAGCAAGAGATGGAAACATGGCATGGCTTTTTGCTGCTTGGGACAGAACATTGCTGGGGCGAAGTGGCCGTTTCGAGGAGAAATTGAAAGAGGAGGGAGAGTTGGGAGAAACAAGTCAAAAATGCGAAAATCACGGAGGAGGAAACTGCAGCTTCACCACTCAAGTTTGACGGAAAACCGAAGTTCAAGTTGCTAACCGGGCGTTTCTTCGACGTTGTTTAGCCGTGTCTGCACCCACTCTGCCGGTCTCATCCGCAAGTACGGCCTCAACATCTGCCGTCAGTGCTTCCGCGAGAAGGCCAACGACATTGGCTTCACCAAGGTAAGATGAGCAAAACACCACGGCCAAAACTGATGTAATTGCGCACGCGACTGGAACAGTGGAAGACCCGCGGTGCCACGAACGAAAGAAGGCACATCTTGCGGAGAAGGGGGAACCTCTACGGCCAGGGGGTCCCAAACACTGTTCCCAGTCGCGTGAAGCAAGGGTCATGGAAGAAGAAACAAGACGCATTGCTAACTTGATTGTCCCTTTTTGTAGCACCGCTAAATCTTCCCTTTCTTGACATGATGGGAGGTTTTGGTGGAGGACGATGATGAGGGGAGGACACAAAGGGTCACAACATCATCACAGTCGAGTTCCAAATCGTTTCGTCATCTACGGGAAATGCAAAAAAATGTCCAGCCAAAACAATTTGTCTCGTTCGCGCGCGACGTGTGTCCCTATATTATTTTAGACGACATGCCGACGACAGAAATCTCGACACAGATGGATTAGGGAACAACGACAACAGAAAACGGGGGTTCAGCCTTGATTCATGACAACCATCAACACGAGACGATACGACGACACTCTACGAGAACGAACGGAGTAGCAATGCTTCTGTTTATCATCACATGCCTTGGAGTTTTTGCTTGCTTGCTTGGTTTTCTTTCGGGATTCGGGTTTTGGGGCCTGCGGAGTCGACACAAGCAAAAGAGGAACAGGGCGGCGGACTGAGAAGCAGCAGAGGTTAGACTTTGTCTGTTTCTCTCCCATCGAGCGATCAATAAACCGGCGTGATTCTTTGGTCAATCAGCATCCTGTCTCCTTTTCACATTTCTTAGCCGTGACCTGTGACTTTCGTATGATATGCGCCTACTGTCGGTGAACGGCTTGTGCGAACCTTGATGACCAATGGCGGTGGACTTGGCCACGCAACAGACATCTATCATATATCCACTTGGCCGATGACAAAAGGGTATAAATATCCACTTCTTGCCTTCTATCTTCTATCACTGCCTTTTTGAACCATCTATATTACAAGACAACAAGAGAAGAACAGGAGGGGAGAGACCATCACTACGGCCCGATACACTCTTTGTACAAAATACATCGCGGGCTCCCCAGGATAAAAGACATTTCAGATCCATAAACATTCATTGCTTTACATCGTACACTGTAGGTATATTTCTCTTTGAACTCCTGACAGCAAACCCGCTTCTTTTGGCGGCTCGCAATCCCTTTTTCCTTGTATATGTGCGTGTGTGTGTTTTACTACCTCACCGGGGCTCGTCTAGGCTCGGCTCGGCGTTAGGTATCATTACATAGCTTTTTTACAACCTCAACATCTCTGGGTGAGTAGTTGATAGCTTATTCCATGATGCGGGTAATAATACCAGTGGCGACGGTGCGGCCACCCTCACGGACGGTAATACGCTGACCAGCCTCGACCGCAATAGGGTGGCAGAGAGTGGCAACCAACTCGCAGTTGTCACCGGGCTGGACGATCTTGGAGTCTGCATCCTCGGTACCCTCGGGGAAGGTGAGCGAGACGGACTCGTCGGCGGAGCGGATGAACATCTGGGGGCGGTAGTTGGCCTGGAAGCCGGTGTGACGACCACCTTCCTCCTTGGAGAGGACGTAGAGGGAGACGAGGAACTTGGTGTGGGCCTTGACAGAGCCAGGGGCGACGACGACCATGCCGCGCTTGATGTCCTCACGGCGGATACCACGGAGGAGAAGACCAGAGTTGTCACCGGCGCGGGACTCCTCGCAGGACTTCTTGAAGGTCTCGATGTCGGTGACCTTGGTCTTGATGATCTCGGTGCCCTTGCCGACAATCTCAACGTCCTGGTCGCGCTTGAGGGTACCACGCTCGACACGGCCAGAGGCGACGGTACCACGACCGGCGATGGAGAAGACATCCTCAACAGACATGAGGAAGGGCTTGTCGAGGTCACGCTCGGGGGTGGGGATCCATTCGTCGACGGCCTGCATGAGGGCATCGATCTTCTCAACACCGATTTCGGGGCGCTTGCCCTCGAGGGCGCAGAGGGCAGAACCCATGATGACGGGGGTCTCATCACCGTCGAAGCCGTAGCTGGAGAGGAGCTCACGCATCTCCATCTCAACGAGCTCCAACATCTCGGGGTCGTCAATGGCATCGACCTTGTTGACGAAGACGACGATGCGCTGGATACCGACCTGACGGGCGAGGAGCAAGTGCTCACGGGTCTGGGGCATCTGACCATCGGAAGCGGCGACGACAATGATGGCGCCATCCATGGAGGCGGCACCAGTGATCATGTTCTTGATGTAATCGGCGTGACCAGGGCAGTCGACGTGGGAGTAGTGGCGGTTTTCGGTAGAATACTCGATGTGGGCAGTGGAGATGGTGATACCACGCTTGCGCTCCTCGGGGGCCTTGTCAATGGAGCCATAGTCGAGGAAGCTGGCGAGGCCCTTGTCGGCCTGGCGCTTGGTGATGGCGGCAGAGAGGGTGGTCTACGCGGAGGGGGAGGTATGTACGTCAGTCCTCAAGGTCTCTTTCTAGGGAAGATATATCTATATGTACCTTGCCGTGATCGACGTGGCCAATGGTGCCGATGTTGACGTGAGGCTTGGTACGCTGGAAGACGGAGGCGTAGGAGCGGTTGAAGTTGAGCATAGGAGACTTCATGGTCATGAGGGGGTTGGTGCTGGCACCGGCCCGGGCCGCCCTCATGAAGGGGGCGATCGTCCTGAGAATCGACATATTGACTGAGGGTATCCGCAAAAACACACACAAGGAATGAGCGGGGGAGTTGAAAGGAGAGCGAGCCAACAAGACCTCAGACGATACGAGGAGTGCTGTCCAGGAAACCTTCGACCTGGGAAAATATTTGGCTCGATCCAAAATTTTGGACATGTCGCGCATGGGCCCATTGTCATGCCAAGACCTACTTTTCCCTATCGTGCGGGGCATTTTTGGCGCGCACAAATTGCACTGCGAACCGTGCACGCTGCCTCTCCGCCGAAGATCGAGATGGGGTGAACCGTTTCCCGTTCCAGTCCGAAATTCAGCTTGAGAAACCAGACCACCAGTTCATCCAGCAGAAGCTCATATTTGTCTCCATTCACAACTTCATGTGTTCCGATGTTCTCTCATGCCACGGCACTTCCACCTGCTACAACTGTCATATGCTTTGCGTCATCATATCTATCTATTCTTCTATCTCACTGCATTCCACACCCTCATGTTCTTTTTCTTTTTTCCTCTTTTTTCTTCTTCTCTTTCTGTTTCTCACTCGTCTCCAGGCTCTCTGGCAGCGGGCTGCGCACCTTTACGGTTTGGTGATGGCATCAAAGTGGAGAGTGGAGACACTCTTGCTTACACGGCGGGTACAGCTTCCCCAGCATCAACCGATCCTAAAGTTCGACCGAGCGAACTTCACGCCTTCCGTCTTGGTTTGCTAACGTTTCTTTAGAGCCTGTTCACAAAAGATGCCCAAGTAGGATGTCACATCACGGCCATCTTCCAAAGAAAAAACTTCTTTTAATGGTATTTTCTTAGAATTTCTATTTTTTTACTTTTCAGACTGATTGTCCCGGCAAATATCTGACAAGTGTCCGGAAAACATACATGACCCTGGTACACTTGGACACTTGTCAAATCATGGGCACCAGTCGGACACGTTCGAGCACTTCGGCCATCCGTATGGTGAAGCTGATGAATGCCGTCCTTTATATATGATTATCAAGATCTGTGCAATCACGGTGATTATCTGGACAAGGGGTCAAAGTTGAAGAAAAACAAACAAGCAACTACTCTAAAAAATCGTTAGTCATTGCTCGGGTCTGGTAGTTGCGAGATCCCGATGGTTGTGGCTTCCGTGACCAGTTGATATCACCACGCAACCGCAACATGGTGCTATCTTGTCCGAGGTTTGGACGAAGGGCATGGAATAGCTCTGCACGGCTTAGCTCCTATGACCTCCCATTCGAGCACGGCAGACATCAGAGAAAGCTGCGACCGTGTGCTTCTTTGATAAGAAAGACCATGTGGAACAGTCACCTCTTAATCGAAGTCGATATGGTGTCGCTTTGTCCCGTATAAAAGGAGCTCATCCAATCATGTGTTTCAGTTCGCTCAAGCTGGCAACTCAGACGCCAGTCTTCATGACTATACAGCGATTTTTATATCGACGGCCAATTCTATTTGCTCCTTACCAGCGTCGATCAATCAGCATCGAGCCTGCAATGTTGTGTCCAAGATGTGCTCCCCTTGCAGGAGCCACGATGTCTCCTTTGGTGCACCAACTCATTGTGGTTGGTGTTTTATCTTGCCGCCTAATGTGACAGAGAGTCTAAGTCTGTGTTGATTGTCAGGGGCACGAGCTTAATTCTGTTACAGATCTCAGGTAGCATCGTGACCCCTGCCCCCAGGTTTCTCTACGTTGCAAATGCTCGGATCTCCCTAATACATAAGCCTTTGACCCCGGTGGCTCGGTAAAGCTTCTTCAACAGCCTCCGTGCTTGGCACGAGGTTTGATCGCAACGAAGCGAGGGTTATCACAGACTTTGGAGTTGGTAGTATCGCTAGGAGTGGTCTAGATGCTGCAAAGCGCCTAGAACCCCATCTTCGAACATCTTCATCCCGCTCGGAACTTCTTGGCGGGTCTCACATATGGCACACCCCGTCGCTATCCGAGCTAAACGATTACAGTATCCTCCGCCATACTGGAACCCGGCGATACATACTATTGCTCTCCGCAGCCTCTCCCCTGAGATTGTCTCAACTCCTGCGGCACCGCATCGTCTTGGTTTCTTGACTCCCCTGAGACTTGCCTCGCCTTGCCTGTTTCGTCGACCAATCGCCTCCACGAACCCATAGAGTCAGCCGCCCTTATACCATCCCCTTGTCGAAGTATTTGTTACCCCCTTGTAGGAGCTTTTTAGCGTTCAGAATCTTACTCACAGGCAGTTAGTTACCCTTCAGTGGCAGGTGGTGAGTCTGACTTGGCGTTTCACAGAGATGTATTGTAGTCTCCTGTAACTCAGGATACTAGCGCTTGTGGGTTGGGTTACGGCAGTGATGAGGTCAACATAGACAGTATCTCGTTCTACTCCTTCGTCATTGTCGTAAGTTTATCTATAAAGATCACTGATAGACACCTTCGCAGTTGCCTTTCCGTCTCCATCTCATATCCATCAGCGACAATTGGCCTTCCAGTTTCTTCTTTCACCAGGAATCTTCACTCGGTATTCTCATTCTCATACGCTGGTCGTAGTCGCTGGTCGCATAATTCCTTTATACATTTAATTATCTTTTTACTTTTTTTTATTTACTACCGAGTTCTAAGAGCAAGTCCCTGGTGGCCGTTGCTACAAATTTTCAACATGGTCAATTACAGCTTTCTCATGTTCGCCGGCCTGGCTGCCGCTCTTCCGCTTAATATCAACTTGGGGGCGTATTCCCCTGCCTTGGTAGTCGGTAAGTCTCTGGTGTAACACCCTATCCTGGAGCACCAGACACTTGCTCCTCATGAAACACAAAGTCACTAACCCCGGAAACAGGTGATGGTGAAATAAGCTTCGGAGGTAAACAGGACGTTTCAACACTGATGAATGCACTTGAAGGCGCTGCGGTTAACGCTGCCGCAGGTGCTGCTCCCAAAGCCGCTGTGGCTTCCGCTCCCGCGGCCGGTGAAAAGAAGCCAGTTCAAGCTGCCGCCGTTCCCGTAGCTGCTGCTCCTACAATCGTGCCTACGTCACCGACTGTCGTACCCACGACCTCCGGAGCCGCCAGCCCGGCGGCAGTCGACAACAGCAACGCTCCCAAGATAGATCCAACTCTTGCTCAACAAGTGAGTACCTTACTCTAACACTGCCCTGTATACAGACAAATAGTTCCCGAGAGCTGATGATAAGCCGCTGTCGTCCCCTGTGATGAAGGCCCAGTCCATTCAGGGCCTCCAAGGCATGGGCAAGAAGTCGATTGCCCCTCGCGCTGAGGAGTCGTTCGACGAACTGGATGAGGACATGGATGATATCACGGATGCCACGGCCCCTCTAGACAAGAAGAAGAGAGATCTTGCCGGTTTCGACAGGGCGCTCAAGTTCTCAGAGGCTGCTTTGACCAAGGGTCCCAAGGTCCAGTTGGGCACTGGTGCTGAGGGCTCGGGGGTGGGCATTATTGTGGATAATAATGCCAGTACTCGTAAGTCCTGACCTTGCTGTGTTTCAGTTGTTGATGAGGCTAGTTTGAGATACTAACTAAACATTCCTTGCAGGACCTACTGCTGGTGGAAAAAAGAAGCGCAACGCCAATGAAACTACCGCCCCAAGACGTAGGACAAAGGTCACGACTATGTATGTCCGGAGGGGTGTTCCTGCATGCAAGTTATCCACTCCATCTGCTTCCCATACCTTTTTCTGATTTCAAAGCTCTAACACATTTTCTTCACAGCCCTCCAAAATAAACCCGAACTCGCAACCCGTGAGGTTACCCACTCTCACATTGCCAACATACCCATCAAGTTCGCGAAGCGCGATACTACAACCACCGCGACTGAGGCGAGGCGGGATTCTATTGACGCCGTGAATATGAACGTTGATACTAGCAGTGAGGGGCCTACGATGACTTTTGTGGAGACGCTCGATGAGGAGGAGGTGGTGGATGAGGAGTAGAGGTATGCGGAGGTGAAAATGGGATGAACACGAGAAAATGATTGACCATGAACATGGGAATATAAAACTGAAAAAGGAGGAATGGAGAAACGAACAGGGGAATGAATGTGGAGCTGTGGACAGTCAGCTATGTATGCTTTCAGGCGTCGGTTTATGGGTTGTATAGGTACGGAGTACTTGGCCGGTCATCGCCTTCGTCAAGTAACAGGTCGAAGATACAATAGATATCCCGGGTGATCAAGAATGTCACGGTGTACATATTTCCCGAGTTTTACACTGATAAGTCGGGTCACGGAACAAGCATGAGAATTGAGTGCCCGATGAAGATGATCGACGATGTCATGCAACGAAAAGAAGAAGAAAAAAAGAGGAAAAAAAGGTGACATACGCACGGTCAGCGAGTGTGCTAGGTTTGAGTGTTCATCAATTATTATTACGCAGAAATATCTGAGCTTAGAGAATGTATAGTGTTATACAATACAATACCTGATCCATGCCATCATAGTATGTCAGTGTGTATTTCCGTCCGGGGTATCTTGATTCCTATGGTTCCGTGTATATGCGAATCCTCTTTTATCTCAACCCTTCTTCTTCTTCTTCTTCCTCTTCTTCTTCTTCATCAAATCAGTGTGACGTAATACCTGATGCATGACTTTTGTATATTTTCCAACAAAGCCGGATCCGCATAGGACGGTGGTTCAGCCCTGGCGAAAGATGTTTCAATTATTATCCCATCGGAAGAGCAATCGTGAAGTTTGTTGTCCACCAGGTAGGTTGTTGGTTTCTTTTCCCCGTCTGTTCCCTCTTTGTACCAGCCGTTGAGGTGCTTTCGATATTTCCGGTATAGCTCTCCTCTCAATCAAAGTCGTGAGACTTGGTACTGCGATAATCCATCCCTTTCCTCCATCGGGGTATGTTCTTGAGGTATCCAGCCCATCTTCTTCAAACTGCCGTCATCTCCTCACAGAAACCCTCTTTACTTAAAAGCAGTGCTCTCCCTTTACTTCCGGTCATAAACATGATCACCACTGTTAGGATACTGCCCCATAGCAATATCCTGCTGCTGCTGACCAAAGCTCATATCATACTTGTTGTAGTTGTTGCCGGCATGGGGTGGGCTATACGCCGTGGGGTTGTGCTGCTGCTGGCCGACCGACGTCTCGTTGTACGGGTTATAGCTACCGTAAGCACCCGTGTTCCCAGGGGCAGCACCGCCCACACGGGTCTGCTCCGTCGTGTAACTATCACGAACGTCCGAAGGGCTGGCATGCTCGGGCAGCTTGTTGTTCATCAGGTCGGCGTCGGGGTGGCCACTACCCTTGCCACGCAGGCTGGCGAAGAAGCCCGGCTTGCGACCAGAGCCGGAGGTGTAGTCGTTGGCGGGCGAGGGACCGTAGCGCTTCTCCTTTTTACGATGGCGGACGAGAACGACTTCCATGAAGGGTGTGAGGATGAAGACGACGCTAGAAAGAATCGGGTGTAAGCAATTTTTGGATTCCCCGAATAAAAGGGATTTGATCTTGCGATATGCGAAACAGAGGAGAGAAATGATATACTAACCATCCAATAATCGACACCGCCAAGCAAGCCGTCTCCATCTTGCAAGCATGGTGCAAGCTAGGAAGGACGGTGAAGCCGCCATGGCCATTATCGACAACGTTGGTGTCGGCGTTGCCCTTGCCGTAAGGGGTATCGACGATGCCCTCGCACGTGGTGGCGCCGTTCTTGTTACGGATAGCGACGTAGATGAGGGCGCCAGCACAGCAGACGTCAACCACCATCATGATGAAGGAGAAGAATGGCTGGCCGGGGATGCAGCATAGTAGCAAGATGGTGATCAGGGTGTATGCGGTGATACCGCCCGAGATACCCTCGACGGCGCGCAGGTGAACGTCAATATCGAGGCCGTGGTTGGCCATGGTGGCCAGGAAGTAAGAGGTCAGGGCCAACACCGTGGCGGCACAGC
Organism: Neurospora discreta FGSC 8579; assembly: GCA_009805215.1. Lineage (NCBI taxonomy): Eukaryota > Fungi > Ascomycota > Sordariomycetes > Sordariales > Sordariaceae > Neurospora > Neurospora discreta. The sequence goes on along the minus strand of RANX01000004.1, from coordinate 1,023,348 downwards.
CGAACTGGATGCCGCGAAGGGTGCCCTGCAGGCCTCGGAGGAAGAGGCCCGTCTTTGCGCCCATGATATCAGATATGGAAGTGTATTTTCGGTTGATTGCTCGCGGGGGGGGGGGGGGGGGGGGGGGGGGGGGGGGGGGGGGGGGGGGGGGGGGAGCCGGTCGTATTCGGGGATGAAGGTAGGTTATATGATTTGGTATGTGTAAAAGTCGAAGATGCTGTTGAAGTAAGGTTTGGAAATGCGCCCTCGTTCTGTTTATTTCTCTGGGGTATCGCAATCTGCGGTGTGGGACCGTCCTGGAACTGGTGGGTCGGTTCCTTCGGCGGTTGAAGAGGAGGCAGCTGGCTAGAAGGGATCAGGGGTCTCGAGGTGAAGCCAAGGAGGCTGGAGGCCACCGACATGAAGTTGGGATGGATCTCGGGAGTGGAGGTTGCAGGTGGCACGTTTTTCTGCAGCGGTTATTACCTTACGTGACCGGTGAATGACCCAAAAAAAAAAAGGGGGGGGAGGGGTTCGAAGTATGGTCAAGAAAAAGAAGAAGAAGAAGAAGAACAAGTACAAGACAACAGAAGAGGAGGATAAAAACACGTTTATCATCTATGGGAATTAAATGCAATGAACTTCCGTAGTCCCTGAGCGTGTGAGCATTGCATATATTTGTCACATAATCTGGGTATTCACATTTCTCCAACAGGACGATCGGCTGGAAAATCCAAGAAATACCCAGTCAGGTGGTAGGAAAAAAGGTCCGGACACTCGCTGGGTTTGGGTTGGTGTAAGCGTGTGCGGACTCTTTTTTTTTCACACCACTTGCCAATCCAATTTCAGCGAGTTTGGAATTTCTGAATGTGGCTAGACAACGAGTGTATAATTCAAAGCTTCACAAGCGGCATCAACAGAGCAGATCTTTCTCCGATTGGGAGGTTAAGGAAGTTACCTGAAACCTAATGATAGAACTAGGTAAAGGTACGTAACGTGAAGAAGTTACACGAGGCCGTGGACCCTTGGCTGTGCGATGCTAGTCGTCCGAGCGAGTAACAAGCAACCCGATAGTCGACACATGACAGCCTGAGCTCTACAAGGACAGCTTTCCCGCAAGTCAATTGAGTCATTTCCTTGCCAACTTTGCCATTCAGTCGTCAAAGCCACCCTTCTGAAGCTGTAGAAGACTTCGTTGCCCCTGAAAAAGAATATCATGAGCTCGCTAATTTGACGGTGGACGGCCGATCACACGGTGGTTCCGCCCCGGGTGCGCTGCCAAATGACGAGCCGTCGACTGAGTGCCGGCCGCAGATCAACCTTTCCAAGAGTTCATTGAGTGGAGCTTTGCATGACATCAAGGTGTGGGTAGATTACACTGCGTTGTCCAATCATATGACCCATATTCCCAGCTAGCCCGCTTCTTTCAGCAACGCCACTGTGGCAGGGTCGCTGTGCCGCACTGGTACACGCGGCGTCGTTCTCTGGGTCCAGCAGTGAATTTCAAACAATCACATGGCATCCGAAACCATCCAACGTGCGGGAGCAAAAGGTGAAATGAGCTGTGAAACACACATAGGCTTTCTTATGCTTTCATAGCCCGTCTGCCCGTACAACTTGGAGCTGGTGACAATTTGCGGTGACCAAAAGGAGCACTGTCACACCGTCAATCTGGCTCAGTCCATGTCGAATTTCCGTCCATACCGTTGTCGGACTAGCTTCATCGGCACTGTCGGGATGGCGTCGAACGTTCTCCTGCCAAGAAATCAGGTACAATGCAGTTAGGATCAAGCCTATTTGAATCCTCAAGTTCGGCCGCTCACTCGGTCTGTTCGCCTTAAAAGAATTCGCGATGTACACAGACACTAATGAGCTCCCGCAATTGTCGTGTTACTTCCACTTGACAAAAAAGAGATGACTTGTCGAGTTATCGCAGCATGCTGCAAGCGCTTGGGGTGTCCGTTCTGCCCAATTCCATAGACTGATAACTGCCGTAAATAAAAAATTAGGGTTGAAAGAATACTTGAATCACATCGGTTTTTGTCCTTGACAATATGGTTCCAAATTAGATGTCGGCTCGACATGATACAAATAGATCCCTCCTTTAGAATATCCGGTGCGTAACTTCTATTGAGGGGAGTATAGACGATAATAAGGATGCAGTTCTATAATATATAAGTATACTCCTAAGTTCGGCATATTTGGGCGGGCGCGTTTTCTCGTAGATGTTGAAGAGCCGATTTGGTAGTAACGGTAGCAGGTGTATTATTTATTAGTATTAGAATTGGTTAATAGCTGAACAGACTGTCCATGTCGCGGATGACTCACGCGAGCAGGTAAGCGCGCCGCTCAATGCTCCGGCACACTTCTGGTCGTGGCACTTCGCGAAGTTGAAAGCAACTCGCTTGACGGTGTTTCTGTCGCAGAGAGTCTGTGATGGAGGGTTGAAAGCCCGCAATCTCTTCCGCTGAGGAGGAAGAATCCCCGCTGGAACAGAGAGAAAACAACCTCATCAACGAGATGGAAGCAGACTGGGGATACAAAGCAAGGATAGCGAGCATGCTGGCCGATCTCAACTCGCTTGCACGTCTTTCTCGAAGAGGAGTCATAGCTGGAGCAACAACTGTTGATTAAGCTACCTCCGGAGAAGGGAGCAATGAGAAGGCTCTTCAGGACAAGGAACCTAAAGCCTTACCAGGTGCCAGATTCGCCGGATATTTCGATCTCTGTCGGGATTTCAGTCAAGTGATTCTTCCAGGCATGTCAACAGCACGCATCATGATTGGTACATATTGGCTGTGTACTTTGCCATCTGGATACTTATGTTGCCGACCACAGTTGACGTACGAGCACCTTCGATTTAGTCAAGCAACGAAAGGCGAGTATCTGTTGTGTTAAAAAGCTGGCGAGCGAGGAGCAACGGCTGCGATCTGGGAGTGCACTAGAGATCATGAACGGACAGAGGGGCTTGGTCATATCGATTGGACTTATGGATGACTTGAATTGGGGTCTAAGAAATAACCCGAAATCTGTCTGGTCCGACTTTACTCAGTCCGGCAAAAGACACAAGTCGGGAGAGGAAGACGGGAAGAGCACTTGCTTGCGTACTTAGTCCTTATTGGGAAAAAAACACTGCACAGGTGTGGTTCTGTTTTCGAAGTTAGGTTCTAGTTCAGTCATTAGTATGGATCAACACTGGATTTTTTGAGGTCACAGCATTACGCAAGGCTTAAGACTTGGTCTTCAAGTGAAAGAAAAAAAAAACCCGGGGCAAATCGCTGCCGGGGAGGTGCGTGGAAAGCTTCTTATAATCAGTCTCGAGGTATAAATCAACACCGCATCAACCTTGTTACAATTCAGGGTACACTAGACCAGCTTCATCAACGACAAACCCTGGTTTTGTTTCGAGTGCGTAAATCGTCAATCGTCGTCAGGGATCTTGAATAGCTTGAAAGATGGAGAATGCACCCAGGCCGGTGCACAATAAGGCGCAGCGGCCGGCCGGTCGGCAATGCTTGTTCAAATACTAGTGTTTAGTGTTGTTGCTTCGGCGCCGGGCCGTGTCCCCGCACTCAATGCTCCCGCCGCACTGGGCTGTTTCGATCTTCCGGGAGTGACTGCCACTGACCCTGGTAAACCTCAACAGGAAGCAGTCCACTACATTGAGCAGCGAAAACTGCAAACTATTTCTATGTACCCAATTGACAAACATGTTGAGAGCACTTACCGTTCTCTCTCTACTCTTTGCTAAACCTCCGCAACCATCAGGTCTCAACATCACCATCCTTCACCCTGACGTGCCCTTCGTCCCTCATCCTCACCCGCTACCCGGCGCCGCATCCGGCGCAAAAGAGATCATTCGTCAGCTTGTAGAGCTTGATCGTTCGACGAATTGGAAGCTTGTCGACAAGGTTCAGTTCGAAGGCGACACCTACGAGCCCGAAGGGATAGTTCGCATCGGCAATGACCGCTACTTCGTCTCGGCTGGTGAATACATTGTGCCGACGGTCAAATACAATGAGACCATCAACGGCACGGATCGCACAGCTGGCGAAGGGTTCGCCCATATAATTATCTTCGATGGCAAAGGGAAGCGTATTGCTGATGCCTCAATCTCACAAGCCAAGTCTCTCGAGGTCTGTCTGTCCGTTGCGCGACCCGTTCTTGACAATGTTACTGCAGCTGACAGTACAAGTAGTACCACAACGGCGGCATTGACTACGATGGAACCTACATCTGGGCCACCCTCTCCCAATACCGCCCCAACACAACAGGAACGCTCGTGAGGATGCGCCCCGACACGTTGGTACCAGAGCCCATTCTGAGCGTTGCAGACCACCAGGGAGGAGCGGTCCATGACACGCAGTCTGGAACTGTGGTCACCTTGAACTGGGGGTCGCGCAAAGCGTCGATCTGGAACGGGCACGACAAGCATCTGGCGCCGCCCAAGTTCACTCAGCCAAGGGCAGTAGTCAGGAATCCGAGCAGCTTTATTGACTATCAGGATTGCAAATTCCTGGGTCGTTATGAGGTTTACGGGAGCCGGCAGGTGATGTTATGCTCTGGCGTTGCAGACCTGGCAAACACGAGAATCGGCGGTCTTGCGATAGTGGACATGGAAACTATGGTTCCCTTACACGAGGTTCCTGTGACCTTGGTGTCGGAACTTGGTGCGGCAATGACCAAGAACCCGATGGATGTGGCTGTCGTGGATGGTAAAATGAGGCTGTTCTTCCTGCCCGATGAAAGGAATTCAACACTTTATGTGTATGAGGCGGTTTGAATGATACACCGAGCAACGCGGTTTATTCGATTTAATATTTAATTTGCGTTGTTTCTGAACATCTGAATATTATTTTTTTAGTTCTTATTTTTATTGTTTATTCTTTTGGCCTTCGTCAGGGGTCTTCAGAGTAAGCCAACCAGGCTTATTCGGAGAGTCGTGACAGTACCTAGGCCTCAGAACTAACTTGTGATCAATATGCTCCGAACTGTCGTGGTTCGGGAAACAGTTTCGCTTTGCTTCTGTTTGGTGGTTGGTGACGGATACTTAACAAACTGATCTCATTCTTCATATGAAAAAGTTCCCGTAGACATGCTTTGATTGTATCTTTTCCTAACTACAAGTCTCTATGGTATGTTATTCAGGTCTGCTTTGTGTAGAGACTTCGCGGATGTTCCTCATCATGGGGCTGTCATCAAAAGATCGAGGCCGTTGCCAGCTGTTGGTTGTCATGAGGTTGTGTGGTAACCTTCATTGCCTTTTAGTAGAGCACAATGTAAGCATGATTGGTTAGGTTTCCCAATATACGGCAATTAATACATGATACTTCATACGAGGAGTACCAGAAGAGTGGGATTGCGGGCGAGTGGGTTTACTGCCGATATGATAAACTGAGCTGGATCAAACTGGTGATGGGCAGCCCATCAAAGGTGCTGGGTGTTAATGTCCATCCTTGATAGGTGCTCCCGTCCCAACCGCTCAGCAGACTGCTCACGGCACAGCCGTTCCCTTTCGCGTAGGTCAAGTGAAGGTCAACTGATGGAGCTTCCCTTCCTGCTAGCTGGCTTGGCGGCCCGCATCAGTTAGCGGGGACTTGACCTGAACTTATACTGTTAGTACAGCTCTTTTCCCCACAGCAGCAGACTGCCCGGAGATGCGAAGATTACTAACAGGCGCTACTTTTCGTATGTACCCACTACGCGAGCCCTGCGTCACTGTCTCCAGGTCTTGGAAGCCGATAGGCTTACGGTCGAAGGTTCTACAACCTCCTCTTCCTGCTACACACGCCCTTCGCCAAGGCATTTTATGGCCTTGTCCCTCCCTCTTCCACGCAGTAATAGCTTCCTCTCCGACTCTGTTGCATCTCAATTTTATTCAATATCTGAAATCTTCACTCTTGCGTTGCGAACCTGATCGACTTTGACAGGCGCTTTCACGAGCCATCCAAGAGACCCACGAGTGCTATAGAATCGCTAACGTCTAATACGCATCTGTCATCGCTACCTTACTCTACCTTAATTACCCTACCCGCACCACCACAATAACACAGAACACGTCGGGTTAATCATTCTCCCTTACACTCATCGACCACCGAGATCTTTCGCGGCTCCATTCCATCTTCGCGAATCAACCTCTACATTCCCACTAGACTCACATACAGTATACTCGTGTCTACTATCGCGTCACAAAGATGGTCAAGGAAACGAAGCTCTACGACCTGCTAGGGGTTAGCCCCACGGCTACCCAGGATGAGATCAAGAAAGCCTACAGGTAAGCATATCTTCAATCCAAAAGCCCACACCACTGCTCTCGCAGTATAAGATCGAGGGAGAGATCTTCTCTTCCCGGCGCCATCCCTTCTTCACTTTGGCATCCATATCCTCCCCTCTTACAGCCATCAGTGGACCCCCGCTGACCCCTCATCAGGAAATCCGCCTTAAAATGGCACCCCGACAAGAACAAGGACAACCCGGAGGCTGCCGAGAAATTCAAGGAGTGCTCCCAGGCGTATGAAATACTCTCGGATCCCGAGAAACGTAAGATGTACGATCAGTTTGGCCTTGAATTCATCCTGAGAGGCGGCCCGCCCCCGACCGAGGGAGGCGCAAACCCATTTGCCGGAGCCGGTGGCATGCCTGAGGGCTTTGCTTCCTTCTTTGGAGGAGGAGGCATGCCTGGCGGCGGAGGAGGTGCGAGAACATTTTCCTATGGATTCAATTTTAGCAACCCCGAGGATCTCTTCCGAGATGCATTCCGGGATGAAGGGTTGGGTGGTGGCATGGGCGGTGGCATGGGCGGAATGGGGTTTGAAGACATCCTCTTTAATGCTGCGCGTGGTGGTGCAGGACCGCGCCGAACTACGAGAACCCCCTTTGGCGCCGACAACATGCGCAGCGCCCGCCAAGCAACGCCCGAAGTCACAACAGTCGAACGCCCCTTGCCCTTATCCCTCGAAGATCTGTTCCACGGCACGACGAAGAAAATGAAGATTAAGCGCAAGACCTTTGACGAAACCGGTAAGCGGACGACGAGCGATACCGTCTTGGAGGTACCAATCAAGCCCGGCCTCAAGAAGGGAAGTAAGATTCGGTTCAAGGGTGTTGGTGACCAAGAAGAGGGTGGCCAGCAAGACTTGGTATTTGTCGTTGAAGAGGTACGTATAAACTCCCTCTCGTTCCCCACGCATTCTTTTTTTTTCAAAGGAACGCCCAGCTGACTGTCCGTGTTAGAAACCACATCCGCTTTTCACTCGGGACGGCAACGACCTCATTCACACTATTGATTTAGACCTCAAGGAGGCATTGACAGGGTGGAAGAGAACCATCACAACAATCGACGGCAAGAGCATTAACATTGAGAAGGCCGGCCCGACACAACCTGGGAGCCAAGATGTATATCCGGGACTGGGCATGCCCATCTCGAAGCAGCCAGGCCAACGGGGCAATCTCATCGTCAAGTACAACGTGAAGTTCCCCACCAGCTTGACGCCTGAACAAAAGGAAAAACTGAAGGAAATCCTGTAAATGGGGTTAAGTGACGATTATCGGTTTTCTGTGGCCATTGAAACCCGGATGCCTAGTCCTTCTTGGTGAGGCGACAAGAAGGTACCGGCATTCTTGAGAATTGGCCTGAAGAACAGCTTCAACGCCGGCCTCTGACAACATCCGGGAACTTGCTCGGACCCATCACCTCGAGGGCATGTGACAGGGTGGGTGTGTTGGATTTCTTTTCTACCTAGGGGACATTTGTTTTGGTCTCTGTCCGCCACGTGCGGTTTCGGACCATGGTCCACCATATTCGGGCGTTACTGGAAATTTTTTTTTTCTTTTTTTTTTTTTCTTATTCTCAACTTTCATCGCGTTAGGGCTCGCATTGAGATTGGTATTGTTGGTTAAGGCGGCATGTGTGATGGGAGCTGGTGATGACACTTTTCATGAAAATCGATGAATATCCCCGACAAAAGTTCATATGCTCCCTGTTGTGGTTGTTGGAAAGGGCACTGGTCTCTTTTAGCATGCTGCGTTCTCTCTAGGTTAAATGAAAGCCAGAGACACGTGAGGCCAACGTCCATGGGAATACCATAGCAGGCTTAGATATCAAATAGCTATATCTTCTGTAGAAGATGACTCGGGATATTGCATCTCGGAATGGTTCCAAGGTGACAATCCTCGGTCATCACCACCAAACTAGTACAAATGCGAAGAGAACGTTGGTCGTGACCATAGACGAACAAGCGAGATGGCTAAAATTGATAGACGGAGATAGTTACCATAGAATAAAACCCATTGTGCCCAAAGATATCTTTCCTTTCTCGATCCGGCCTTGAAGAGAAACTAGAGCTTGTTGAAGACGAACGCGAAGCGACATAGGAATGTGAACGAGCGCCCGATACGGCACAAACCCCGTACAAGACAGCTACAACATGATGACCAAATAAACACACGCTAGCTGAAGGAGAAGCCACTGCGGGGCCGAATCTAACTGCATAGACCGATGATACAGTTTGCCAACCTTTTACATACTTCATTTTGGCTCCCATCAAGAGATTTTGAGAGATTCAACCAAGAGGAACAACGACATTGTAAGGTCGGCCCGTCTACCCAACAGCTGTTCCAACGCCCCGCCAAGCCAAGCATTATAGGTCGATCGGGAAACGCGGCATGATAGAAGAACGGCAATGCGACATGCTGAGTTTGGGAAGGTGCAAAAAGCAAAGTCGGAAGCGGAAGTGATCACTCAGTCTTACCTTTCCCGCGTCGTTGCTGAAACTAGTTTTTTTTTTTTTTTTTTTTTTTTTTTTTTTTTTTTTTTTTTCTTTGGGACTCTGATGGCTGCCCTGTTGCTAACTTAATCATCATTCTGATGCTGATCTCGATGGGGAGTTAGGAAGCACGTCTGCGGGTATAGATTCTGGTTGATTGAAGATCCGCAGGGTCCGCATTCATGTTTCCGCGAGGTTCTGGAGTCGGATTGAATCGAGCGCTTTCACCTGTTTTTATTCTGCGGCTTGTTGTTCGCGAAATGGTTCGACCGAGGCTGGCCTTGGCTGCACGATGTTCTTGGTCTCATTGATGATGATAGTTATACCACTAGCTCCTGCTCTTATAATCTGCTAGTGAAACTGTTAACGAGGTAGAAGGTCTCTAGCGTACTTTCTGGCCCCGCTTTCTACCACGGTGGGGCTTCTGTCCAATGACATCACCGAGTGCCCCACCACAACTCTGACGCCGATCAACATCCTGTCTGGAGAAGGCATCCGTCTGCACGTTTCCTCCAAAAAGGGTATGCGAGAGGGGGTGCTTGGGGTGATATGAGGGGTCATCGCAATGGCCAGAAAGTGATCGGGTAGATCGATCGGATCCCATCTAGAAGGTTCAGCCACAATTTATTGGTTTGTCAATGTGGTCCCCGAGCGCCGAGCGCAGACCTGAGACTGGGCGGTGATGTGTGATGTGGTGAGGTGGAGTTTCAGGAACGGACCTTGTAACCGTGGTCAAGACTGGCGATGCACGAATCCGTCCCTGTCCTGTCCATTGGTCCCAGGGGTCTTGCTTTTTCGTTACTTACTCTCTGTGCCTTGGACTTAGATAGGTAGTGGGTTGGAAATGAGGCCGGGAAGTCATATGTTATGGGTTCAGAAAGTACTGTCTTTGTCACCTACCTTACGTAGAGTTAGGTACTTCAACCTTCTTTCTCCCGCTCTTTCCTTGGCTTTTTTTCTCTTCTTCTTATTTACTCTTCCTTCTTACCTAGCTTCTCTCCTCCCTACTAAACGGCTCTTGCTTTCACCTCCAACCTACCGCCCTCACCCTCGATCTCTATCATCGCATCTGAGCAGACGTGCTTTCGCTCTTGCTATACAGGATTCTTGCTTATAGCTCAACTTGCTTCGTGTTTACGAGATACCCATTTGCTCATCACAGCCATCCTTCTGGTTACTTGTTTCAAAACCGAGAACTCCTGGAGACCACAGCCGAAGACCCCCATAACGTTAAGCGACGTCATCACCCAAACATACACCAGGCCCAAGTTCGAGCAAGCAACTACCATTCAGTCAAAATGGGCAAGGTAAGACACATTCCCCAAGACCAAAGAGATTTATATGATCGACCTCTAACAATCAAATTCTTACGCAGGTCAACACCATCCTCTTCGACTGCGACAACACCCTCGTCCTCTCGGAGGAGGTTGCCTTCGAAGGCTGCGCCGACCTGATCAACCAGATTGCCGCCTCCAAGAACATCCCGCTTGAAAAGCCGTTCACAGGCGAATCACTCATCGTTGAGTTTGTCGGCCAGAACTTCCGGGGCATGCTGCGCTCGCTGCAGGAGCGGTACGGCTTCCCGCTCACCGATGAGGAGCTGGAGACATACGTGAAGAAGGAAGAGGACGTGGTGATCGCCAAGATCCAGGAGAAGCTCTTGCCCTGCCCCAATGTCGACAGAGTGCTCGAGCGCCTGGCGGCTGAGGGCAAGTACGAGCTCGCGGTCGTGAGCAGCTCGGCGTTGCGCCGCGTCAAGGCCAGTATCGAGAAGGTCGGCCAGGACAAGTACTTTGGCGACCGAGTGTTCAGCGCGGCCACGAGTCTGAAGCCGCCGACGAGCAAGCCTGACCCGGCCATCTACCTGCACGCGCTCAAGGTGCTGGGAAAGAAGGCAGAGGAGTGCCTGGCGGTCGAGGACAGTAAGAGCGGGACGCTGAGCGCGGCGAGGGCGGGCATCAAGGTCATTGGCTATGTTGGACCCTACAAGGCCGAGGAACGACTGAAGATGGAGAAGGTCCTGGCGCAAGCAGGTGCATTTATCATCATGAAGGACTGGGACCAGTTTGAGGGGTACCTGGCGGCAATTGAAAAGGGTGACCATTAGAGGGGGTTTGGGGTTTTTAGATGATATCCATCATGTTTTCTTCGTTTTGCATTGAATTAGAACAATTCCTCTTCAGTTCCGCCAGTCCATCAGGAAACTGTTTACGCTTTGAAGAGTTGCCCTGCTCGGGTTGGCGTCGGGAAATGCTGTCATGATATGACCCAGCTTCACCCGAATGGAGGCCTTGTTGTGATTCTGCTCCTGGTCCGCTGCAGACCTGAGGGTGCCAGCCGAGTCGACGAAGCACCAGCAGTATAGAGCCAGTGCTACTCCAACCGACAAGTCCCTACCAGACTCGCACAACAAGACAATTTCTTTGTTTGCGCCTCTGCCCGTGTCCGTGCCTGTCTCGGCATCGGCATCAGCGCATTCTTGCAGGAACCGCGAGACAAAGTCGCAGATACTCGGCAGCGCCTCCCTCAAGAACCGGCTCGCAGTTTTACTCTTCCCCAGCCCAACCTCCATATGTCTCTTTGACTTCTCCCACGTCTCCTTTTCCGTCGTCTTCGGCACCAGACTCACCACACAAATTCTTTCTCGGGAGGAAGAAGTCAGCGCCTTCTCCTCAGCCGATAACGCACCCACCAACAGCCTCGGGGCAACTCTCTTCAACTCCCCCACAGCTTGTCCGCCCGCCTCCGAGTTTGCAACCAGCATCTCTATTAAGCCCGGTAAATCCCCCTCCGGCGTCCCCAATAGCTGCCTCTGGTTCGCCCAAAACAGCGGCGCCGTCAGTCCATGCGCCCAGTTCTCCGTGTCATCGCCCGCGCCCTGGATATACCCCTCTTCACTCATCTCCGTGCCTACCACCCGGTGGGAGCTGGTGCAGCAAACGACGGGATGGAAGGAGGCTTTGATCTCATCGACCATCTCGGGAGTTAGGTCATCATCTGGGGTTATCCAGAGGGGGCGGAGGGGTTTCTGAAGGTTTTGGCGGAGGGAGGGGATATCGGGTTGGAGGGCAAGGAGGGAGGTAAGGAAGAAGGGAAGGCGGGAGCACATTTGAGAGTGCTCGGAGGAGGAGACTACGGTTGGGGGGACGTGGAGGGTGTGCGATTGGGGGTGGGAGGGGAAGAGGGCCTGGTTGAGAACGGTGCACCAGATTGGGATTGTTTTGCTGAGGGCGTCGGGCATGCCTGGATAAGTGGGTCAGTTATAGGGTTCGCTTGTTGGTGTGTGGAGGTTTGGTATGTTCAACTTACGCTTGCCTCGCCGGGTTGAGTCTACGATGATGCATCTGTGGTCATGGCATGATTGTTAGTAAGAAAGAAGCGGATAGTTCTACAGCAACAGCAAGATATTCGCAGGGTGTACAAACCCATCATTCTGCCCAATGACCTCCAAAAGATGAAAGTTCAGCCTCCTCGTGCTGAACTTCCACTGGCTCGTATGCCCATCAGTGCTCTTAAAGTAAGCCGACGACCTCTTGAATTGGGGATCAATATACCAGCTGCCGCATCGTTCATTAGCCACGAGCGGAAGGCCGAGAATATCAGCTACCTCCTGCACAAAGGCTGCATCGTGCTGTATGGACTTGAGCCGATTCGTGATGGAGAGATTCGACTTCTTGAGATCTCCCAGAATCTTGGAGAAGTTGTGGTTGGCTTGCTCCGAGAAGACGATATCTGCTAGGGTGGGAGCTGGCATGATGCTTACGGCCGGCAGGTGGCCGGGACTTAATTGCGTAGCTTCGGGCTTTACGCCGGAGCAATGAATCCGATATCTCTTCTGGGAGTTGTATGAGCGATGGTAAAACCCGGACCAAACCCCGTATCGAGTCGAACAATTCCGCGATATGATGCGAATGACGATCCCTTGATGATCTTTCAATTCTTCTTCCTTGCCTCAAGGATACTAACTAGATGTTGATGCTGTGACCGACTTTTTCGATAGCTTGACCCCGATATCGTGGCTTGGATTTCTTGGTGTTGAGAAAGAGTTGCGTAAACGGAATGGACCCTGGCGGGCACTGAAATCCGCGATCTCCTAGGGAACGGAAACCTTACACTACAAAAATACTTCAGTCCCAGTGAATATCTCGGGCTTGGCGTGTAGCAAAGGGTAGATTCCTACGCTATGTACTGTACCTGTACGCTAGTGAAATCAAAGACCCCAAGCCACTACGCTAAGCCTGCGTGTTTCGACTCCACACCGGATCAATTCCAGACGGCGGGTGACCGGGAGCTGGGGACCATATGCCCTCCGCCTGGAGGTGGGGACGGGGCTCGGGGATCCCGATGAAAATGGCCTGGGGACAAGAACACGTCTGAGTATGCCTCGCAAGGCTGATGATCTTTTTGTGGTGATGACTTGTCTTGAGGATCGTCGTCTAGATATCGGAGTTGAGTATATTGATATGTCAACAAGACTATTGCTGTCAAGATTAAACCCCCTGCAAGCGGCACGAACAATGGTGATTTGGTGGATAAGTGTTATCATTGCTCTTGGCATTGTTGCAAAAGATACGCCGAATGGTAGCGAACGGTAAAGAGCAAGGTGCAGTGGTCAGCCATGACAAACTGTTCACAAACCCTCTTCACTCGTTTCGATATCACGCTGAAGTCGATCAAATAAGAACCTGGAGGTATGGCCGATCTGTGTCGACGAAACGATGAGATCTGGAAATCAATCAGGGGCACTGATGACTGAGCGACCCACATTCTTGACGACGAAGAGTCCAGGTCTGAGCCTCCTCTTTTGGTTCCTGCAAGACCATCTATTACGTTACTCGAACCAATAAATCACACGTCTTCTGATAACTCAAAACTGTGTTGAAGCTGGTACACTCAAAGATCGGCTTCTCGTTTGGCCCAGTCACCTACACCAACAATATCATTGACCTTTTCTTTTCGTATGGTGGCACGATCGATTGGCATTCGGAGTTCCCGACAGCGTTCTGCTCGGGCCAAGCTCCTGAACTGGAAAAACAGTACACTACCCAGCGGAATGTAAGCCAGCAAAACAGTACTGAGCGGAACCTAGGTATGTTATCCTCCCCTCGCTCGCGCGGCTATTCAAATTTCCTAGATAAGTGGGATGCCCGACTTTCTCATTGGTAGCCCCCAGACCTGTCAGCATACTGGGACATTTTCCTTCTTACATTTTGGGTTCTTCGTGATACATGCACCGGCCCGACGACCCTCTCTGTATGGGCCCATGTACACGCCCGGAACAACGACAAGCTGCTGTGGTTGATGAGTGCCGAGGATCAAATGTCAATCAAGATGAAATGGGCATACATACTACATACCGCATTGACAATTTCGACTGCACGGCAAAACATGCAAGCCAGCTTCGTGGACCTCATGGCTGTCTTTCCCCCTGTATCAGGTACCTAGTACCATGTTGCTGGCAAACAAACCTCGGCTCCCAGCCGCCTGCCCGCACCGTAACCGGCCGTAGCTCGGCTCCGCTTTTGTAGACAAAATTCTGGCCAGTTTACCAAATTCGAGAGAAATTCGTCGACAGATACCCCGCATGGAAGCTCGATTGCACGACGCAACCAGTGTGGCGACGACGATGCTTGAGATCGTCGAAACTACCTATCGTCTTGCTTCCCGCCGAGCCCTTTGTCAAGATAGATATCTTTCGATTTCGAGGTGCCGCCAATTTACACCCGCCCCACCGATCGGTATCTGAAGCTGGAAATGAATTGGAGCATCATCCCGGACGAAGCCTTGGAAAACTGGGGCACCGAGAGCAGGTCAGAAGATATGAGGAAGCTTGTTGGTTGGTCGTGATGGGGACATGACACGGTCCTAGCTTCGCCGCAAAGTATTCATCGTTTTGACTTCTTTCTTTCTGAAGCAATCGACACAACCTCTCTTCGGTCTTTGGGGAAAAGTCAAACTGCGCAGGAATGTGCACTTCGCCCACGCTGCCCGGCCGCATCAAGCGAGGCCACCCATCCCTTTTGGGAACCGACCACCGTGCACTTGGAGTTGATAAGGAACTGCAAGTCAACGGGGGAAGAGTCTGATGCCAGCCATTGAGAGCCTGTTCCACGGGAAAGGGTATGCGGCAGTCGATGTACCTACGCTCTCCATCCGTCCTCTTGGGCCAATATGACTGTCTCGGTGCCGTTCGTACATGCGATGTTGTTTTGAAAATGCGCAGCAGCCAGGCCATGACCCAATCATCACAGTGAGTGAGCTCACCCGGAGCCAACCAAGCCGCACTGCCGCCTTGTGGGTCGTAGGGCTGGAATGGAGGGCAGAGCCGACGCCGGCCGGTGTTCAATTCATCAATGGATCACCGACTCTACAGCCCCCCACAACGTCCATCGGTGTCATTCATCATGGCTCTCTCACTTATGTACGCCGCTATCCCGTGGTGTACCTAGTCTTTCGGCCTGGCACCGTCAAGACTGCATCATAATCTCGCGCAATGTCTGTCCCTGGTTGTATGTGTCGATCCTCATCAGCTCAAGCCATGGGTAGGTGCTCATAACACAGACATGACGGAGTAACTCGTGGTCATTGTCGTACTTGCGTTGACGCTGGCCATGTAACTATTATCCAAGCCGTTGCCGCCACATCGCTGTTACTATCATGCTGCCCTTTGTTGCGCAAAATTGCGATTTCCAGGGCAAACTCGGACAGAAGTCGGTTATAGTCCAGTCGGATAAGCTCCAGCCGAAACAAACTCCGCGTGGTCTCGTGAAAGGGTCGCTTTCCACAGCAGCCAATACTCCCCATGCGCGGCTTCCAAGGCGCTAGATGTTGACATAGCAAGTCGACAAGACAAGAGCATGCCGTCATGTTTGTTGTTGTGCTGAGAATGGCAGCGAAGACGCCGGCACATGCTTTCGAAAGCCGGGCAGCCACCACTGCGCGCGGCCGGACTAGTTAGCCTCCGCCTACCGGCACACAGCCTGGTGAGACCCTTGTCCTTCAGAGGCAACCTTGCAGCCGTGTGGCACCCCATGTTCCCATAAGCCAAACAGAAGCGGTGACCTTATGAATTTCTTCCCGTGCTCTCTGTGAGAAAACAATACCTGCCTTGGCTTTTCCTTGCTCTACTTGCCTTGCCATCAATTCCACCAAGAGACCTGCATCAAAAAGAAAACGCGGGGTGGTATCCATCTCATTCAGTAGACGTAGTATCTCGGGTTCTGATGGAGGGAGAAATCATGTTCTTACCCCAATTCCCATCTTCTAGGTCATCCCCCATGGGGATTGCTTCTTTTCCAACACACGCTCATCACCCAAACCCAAGAATGTCTCACTCATTACCTACGCATTGGCATAAAGACTCGTTAATCTTACTCTCAAGTGAGAGCCGTGAGCGACTTGATTCCTCTGAGCGTCCGAATACGGATTTCGTTTGAGTATTGTTTCGCATGAGCATGCTTACAGCACACGGTTTGTTACCGGTACATGGTTTTTACAGAGCCGTTTAATAACCTATGCATGGGTCAAATGGTAGGGCAGCGTGGCGGAATGGCGGCCTGCATATGGTAGCGCATGTCACCCCTAGTCATTACAGTAGTGTAGCACGGGACGGCCGGGACTAGGTAGACTGCCGCTACACTACACATCTGTCTGGGACATAGCTTGTTAGCTCGGTACGGGAGCACTACAAGAAACAGGGGGCGGGCTGATGACGAACTGGCTATTTCATGTGCCTAAATTGAAGCTTATCATGCCACCTTGAAAAGCCACGCTAACAAGTTGTGTCCCAGTAGAGGTGTAGTACACTACACTACACTACGTGTAAGAAGCCCCCCCCCCTTGATCCGACCCTTCTCGTCCCGTCCCCGGACACTCCCAGACATGGCCGATGAGGATGTCTTTAAGAAGTCCTGGGTTCGCCATACTTGCTCCCATCCTTGCCTTTTGCTTATTTTTATTTCTCCCACACGAAAATCTTAAGTGAAGTGACACCGATTTCGGCGTATCACCTCGCGGCTGACTGCTTGCTACCAGCTACATAATAAGCCAGATCCATCCCGTCGTTGTTAGTTCGTACGTGCGTCTGATCGCCAGCGATCCACTTCATCCCAAGTTCGACGACATACACTGCATACACATTCTTGCGTACTGTTTTGCGCGCGACGGTCCGAAACATATACGCGGGGACGAATCTGGGCTGTTTCTTCGAGTCTTTACACGACTGCGATGCCGCTATTTGACACATGCGTTCACCCCAGACCGAAACCGAACAGCACTCCAATCAACTCAAAGAGATCGACGAGTAAACGCCGGCTTTATGTCATCATCATCACCAGAATTTGGCCACTCCCCTCAACTCTCTAGTTTCTCCTCCGACATGATCGCAATATCAGCTATGAACGACACGGCAGTTGACGCTTTACAAAGGCCGAAGCGGGCAAGGACAAGCAAGCCGAAAGTCAAGACTGGTTGCAGCAACTGCAAGTATGTACAGTGCCTTACGGGCGCAGGAAGTTGAGGCAGATCTGCATACAGATGGCAGCTTGCAAGTTTAGATAAAATGCTAACTAGCCTCTCACGGCCAGGTTGCGGAGGATCAAATGCGATGAAAAGCGGCCGGCGTGTTCCAACTGTGTTCGTTCCAGGAAGGATTGCACAGGTTACCCACCTCCGCCCCGGAGCGCGAGGCCATTCGAAGAGATCAAAATTGCGCCAAAACCATTACTGGCAGCAGCTACACCTCTTCCTGGCCGTGATGCGCCCATCCAACTTGTCCCACGCCGAGTGATCAAGTACCAAAGACGAAACACACCTCCGCAAACACCACGAGAGTCAGCCGCCACCGCCCTAACACTCCACCGATCGCCGACCGCGAACGTGCCGTTCACCGACAGGGAGGGCTTGTATTTCCAGTTGTTCCGCGAACATACCGCCAATGAGCTTTCGGGATTCTTCGATTCTGGTTTCTGGTCACGGACTGTCCTACAAGAATGCCACTTTGAGCCGACAATCCGCCACGCCGTCGTGGCATTAGGTGCCCTATACAAGACTCTGGAGAAGACAAGTGAGTCACCGCCGGGCTCACCAGCCAGCGATCGAGATCCCACCGACCTTGCCATGACGCATTTCAGAATGGCTCTGGAGAAATACCATGAGGCTATCCGCTCGCTCATAAATACGGCAGATCCCATGTCCAACCGGACAAGGCTCATGGCAAGCGTGCTGCTAGCATGCTTCGACTCGTTCGTTGGCGACCACAAACAGGCCATTTTCCAGATTCAGACAGGACTTCAGTTGCTCGAGAAGCTGCGTGCCGAAAGGAGGCGGGCCTTCATAACCCAGCCGGGCGAGCCCGTGGAGGACGAGCTGATCCAGATGTTTACCAGGTTGGCAATTCAAGCCAAGTCCTACGACATGGCTTTCCACTTCCCCCAGCCGTACGTTGTGCGCTTGACACCGGCCGAACAGGACCCCTCATCACCAGCTTCTGATGTCAGCTCTCCCGGCTCTCAGTTCTCCGAACCCATCCCAGAGCGCTTCGCTTCTGTAATAGAAGCCCGTGTCGCGTGGGACAAGCTATGCGAGCGCATATTCAAGTTCACCGAGACCATGTTCAAGCACGTCCCGAACGGTCCCATGGGGCTACTACCACCGAACCTCAAGCGGTACGGCCTCGGCTTCAAGCAGGATCTCGATGCATGGTCGGAAGCCTTCGAGCCCATCCTCCAGTCGCGCACAGCCCCCGGCGTGACCATTCAGGAAAAGGCCGCAATCGCCGTCCTGAAAATGTTTCAGATCATGGCTTTGATCCTTTTTCTCATGACCTTCAGCGCCAGTGAGATGCAGTTTGACAACTTCAACAGCTACTTCAAGACCATTGTTGACCTAGCCCTGGAAGTAGTCGGCGACGAAGAGCGGCGGGCGGCCGCTAAGCGCTGTCCAGATCCGGATTTCTGCCGGCACGGCCATGGCCACAACAATAACTACACGCGAGCGCGAGACATGTTTGGTGGGCATGATGATTATGCGGCCCGGCATATCAAGCCGAGCTTCAGTGCCGACCTCGGGATAGTGCCGCCGTTGTTTGTGGTGGCGACCAAGTGCCGCGACCCGGTGATTCGCAGGCAGGCTATTCAGCTCCTCCGCAGTAGTGCTCGGAGAGAGGCCATGTGGGATAGCGAGCTGACGGCGAGGATCGGCATGTGGATCACGGAGATCGAGGAATCGGATGATTTCAGCATGATCGTCACGCCAGGAAGCAGTCCCGTTTCGCAGATCATGGGTGAAACCGCCGTGGTGGACAACATGGATGGTGCAGCGAGTGGAAGTGAATCCGGAGTGGTCCGGTTTGATAGTAACGGGAATACGAATGGGAGTGCAACAACGAGATGGGGAAGGCGGACGGGGAGTTCCACTTCAAGCACCAGCACTACCACTACGGCATCCGGGATCAGAACTCACTACATTTGGCCAATACAGCAGCAGTTTGCGCCGCCGCCACCAAAGGTCATCATTCCGGAAGAACGGCGCGTGATGGTGAGGGCGGTGGAGTTTGACCTGCACAAGCGGACGGCTACAGTCCAGCTCGGCACGAGAGGGTTACGAAACGGTCAGATGGATCTGAAGACGAGGACGACGAGTATCGCGTGGTGAATTATTAATACCTTGAATACCCCAACAAAGAAGAAAGAAAGAACATGGACAAAGAAAGAAAGAACCAAGAAACACCCGAACGAAAAAAAAAAACCCCCCCAAAAAAACCAAAAAAAAAAGGAAGGCCGCCGTTTGTCTTTTCTTGTGTCACCATTGTCTGTTTACCACTATGCTCATTGATATACCCCTTCTTTCTGGAAACAACAATATCCTGAAAATGTATCTTTTAAAGAAGAAAGAGAGCAGGAAAAGTGGTTGGTAGTGTATTATCTGTCCTCAATGATAGAAAGTGAGTTTTAAGTATGTGGAAAGAGCCAAGCTAACCGCCATTCCGTGTTACGATAATCCTCCTTCACTATACTAGATGTAGCTTGGCCTGATAACCGTTGAAAGCTAATCAGAAGTTACTCCGTCCACTCCGCCTAGGCTGTCTAGATAAATAGCAATCAATGATAACAAGCGACGTGACTGATGTTACAACCAATTCCCTTTAATAGTTCCGCTGAAGACCTCGATATGTTAGGAAAACGCTGCGGGGTGGGGTACATCCTCATCGCGTCTACTTATCCATATAACATCATTTAATATCCAAAGGAGAAGGTTCGCCATCCCCGTCCCCATACCCAAATCCGTCTTTCTTCCCCTATGTGGCTCATCGCCTCCAAGGCCCTCAACGTCCCAATGCGTGCTGAAGCGAGACGCATGATAGCGCCAGCATCATTAAGCCCTATACCCGAGTCCTTCCGTTCAATCATAATTTCGCCTAGAACAGAAAGATCAATTTGAAGTAAGGAATTCTAACTCCAGCCCATCGAGCTCTCATGCTCCGTTTGCGCAGCCGCAGCAGCAGCCGCATACTCAATCCCCGCCATACCTCCCATACCGGGCAATCCACCGATTCCCATCCCCATTCCCATTCCGGGCATCCCCATCAGCGGCTCAGCACCACCAGCACCATCCATCCCCATCCCTCCGCCGGCCATTATTCCCTCCCACCCCATCCAATCACTCTTCTCCAGCTCCCTCGTGAAAAAATCCCTCTCCTCCCTCATCGCCGCCGTCACCTCGGCGCCCATCCTTTCGGGATACCGCTGCACGTTGAACCAGTGCGTCAGGCTCCTGAGCGCCTGCTCGAGCGGCAGCGCCTCCTCAACCTCGGCATCGACGTCCGAGCCCGATAGCCACTCGTCGCGTAGCTCGGGGCGGCAGTGCAGGTAGATAGCAGTGATAACACGCATGTTGGACTGTCGCCACTTGCGGCCGCAGTAGGGGACCTGGTTTTTGAAGAGCTTGAGCGTGTAGAGGCGAAGTTCCTGCTGGGGCACTTTGAGGGACTTGCGCAGGATGTTAGAGGACTTGTAGTGCACCAGCAGGAGGTTGCGGTGGGCCTTGTGCTTGCAAATCTTCTGCATCACACGCAGGTAGTTGATCAGGGAGAAAAAGTTGCGGCGAGAGAATTCGGTGATGGGCTCTTTGGGGAGCGGGTTGACGGGGTAGCCGAGCTCGTCGACCTCGGGGCGGCTGGGGATGCCGGAGGTTTCTGACTGCTGTTGTTGTTGGGGCGGTTGCGAGGATATGAATTGGGAAGAAGTGTCGGGTGGTCCTCCCTTTTCTGCGCCAGGAGGTGAACGGTTTCTCTTGATGGCGGGAGGCGCCGCTTCGTCTTCGCTCACATCAACGTCTTCGAAGTCGGTTGCGGTTGGGTTGATAAGACCCTGCTGGGGAATTGCGCCTGCACGGGAACCGCAGAAGTAGAAGAAACTGGCCATTATGAGTTAGTAACCGATCTTTCCAGAAGTAGTGACCGAAGGAGACGAAGCAATCTCACCTGTGCTCTATCCTGTCGGTCTTGCTTTCAACCACCTGCTGCACATCATGCAAAGCAAACAGCTTCAGCACTAGAGGAAGATAATTAGAGTCCAAAAGTAGCTGTGTGAAGTATTCGAACTTGAGAATATCTGGAAACTCGATCGTCAGCGATGCGCGGTCATACTGGTCTTGGTCGCGTGTGTACTTACGAGACAGCTTTAGCCATTTCAACAATAGGATCATGATACCTGTCACGGCCTTCGCCGCAATTTCTCTGCTCCTAGCCTCATCTACACTGTCATCTGATGGGGAGGGAGGGTCATTGCCAGCATTGTTGCCATTGTTTTGACCCCGACCCTGGGGCGGTCCTCCGCTAACACGCCCATTGTTCTGGGGGGCACCAGGATTTTGCTGCCCAGGTTGCGGCTGAACTAGACTGCTGGCAATAGCGACGATTGCCTTCAGCAGCACAATGACTAGTGACTGCAGATGAGGGAGGGCCTCTTTCTGTAAAGAGTAGTAGAGTCAGTAAGTACCGTAAGACAGACGAATGCATCACTTATCAGGGACCTACATAAAACTCCTCGACGGCCTCAAGACGATGTTTGATATCATCTTCCACAGCCCGTGGTCCCAAATCGATTTTGTGGCCAAACTTTTCTTTCTTCTCTTCGCTCTCCTTTAGTAGGCCCAGCTCCTCCTTCTCCTCAAGTGTAAGTTCTGAAAGATCGAGTTCGTCAATGAGATCCTCATCGACACCTTCCCATCCACGCTCAAACTTGAGGAATCTCTCGCGCTCTTCCCAAAGCTGCCTGGTCGCACGGGTCATCCTGGTTCGCGTGGAGAATAGCTCGCCAGCTTCGATGATGGAGGTGGGAACGTCGCTTCCCTCCCACTTCCTGCCCACCAACAGGTCCTGTAGTCCGGCGACTCCCTTTCCGCCAGCACTGTTGCTCGTGGCATCCAAGGGCGGATACATAAATGGAAAGTTCTGGTTAGTCTGATAGTTTTGCTTCTTACCGCCTTTACCACCGACACCCGGGCTCGGAGGAGGGGAGGGCGCAGGAGTCGCGATGTGAACCGGTTGATGGAGAATTGAGGCGGAGGCGCTCTGGTTTGGTGGGCCGGGAAGGATACCGTTTTGTCCATTGTTCCTGGTTGGGTGGTTAGGTAGCGGAGGAAGGATTGACGTCTGCTCTGCCTCGAGGGGAATAGCACATTGGGGTGGGATATATGACGGATATTTGGATGTGATCTCTTGCCGGAACACATGGTAATCGAGCGGGGAAGCAGTAATTACTTCCCTGTCCTTAACGTCGGATGGTGTTTCTGCCGTAGCCTTTTTGGCCTCCGCGATGTGCTTGGAACCGCCGAACACAAGGAGAAGTGACTTCCAGAACAAAAGAAAAACCTGAGAACTCATGAGCATTCGATGCTGGTTGGCCGCGACCGGGATTCCAAAGGTAGTTGAACCGACCTGGGTTTGGGGGAGAATGTTCCTATCGTCCCATCGAAGTTTTGCCGTGGCGTGCAACATGAAGTGAACCAGGTTCGGGTTGAGCGCAACTGTCATATGTTAGCAACTTGACAGGGCGCCGCCGTGTGTTGGAAGGGACATCGTACGTAGTTCCTTGCGGGCGGAGGCCATATCCTCCAGGTCGTCTAGCGTCGTTTGCAAGGAGATATACAAAATGGTCATCAGATGCATCAGCTCCTCGGCATAGGCCTGCACTATCTGGCCAACGTCTCCGTCGTCCGCCCAAAACGGCTCGAAGGCCTTCCTCAGCGCATCCCACATGGGAGGGATGCCACCACACTTGGCGAGCAGCTTGACGCCTGCCTTCATGGCATCCAGCTGCTCCTTGGTGGCGGCGGACTTGACCTTGTGGTCCGCAAAATTGGGCAGACTCGCTGCCTTGACAGTCTCGGCCCAACGTCCCAACACTATGTACACGAGCGTGCCGATAGCCTCGCCGCGGGCCGTTTTGTCGGTTGACGTCTGCAACTGTTCAACGGCATCCCGCACGAACCTCTGCCTGTCGTCGTCTCCGACACTGTCCCAGGTCTCGTCTTCCCCGAACATCTTTTCCCATGTGCTGTCAAAGGCCCGGTTGGCCGTGTTCAGGCGTACCCATTGCCAGAAGTTATAGAGGAACCACTCATCCACCTCCTCCTCGATGGGGCCCACATCAGTGTAGACATAGTCGTAGGCGATCGGCTCGGACTTGGGGAACTCGGCAACAATCCTTCGTAGTTGAGCTAGAGACAGGGAGTCCTGAGGTGGCGCCGACACATTGCTGGCGTTGCCGGAACCAGCACCGGAGGGCACCGGCGGCGGAGGGTTCGACGGTGCTGCTGGAGGAGGGGCCGAAGGCTGGTTTCTTTGGAGGGCCGGGCGAGCTGGTAAGGCTGGCGCATTGGGCCTCTCCGAGAGATCGGCCACTTGTTCAGAGCTGGTGCTCACTGCATCGCTGGCCGGGTTTGCGCTTTTCTCTGCGCTGTCGCCGGAAGAGGAAGTGCTTCTAGACCAGAGCGCGTTCATCATGGTCATGGAGGGTCGCGGATGGTGGGGCAGACGGCTGCAACTGCGAGGTGCCAGTGACAAGACCGCTAAACTGAAGAAATCGGGGTGTTTCAGGGGGTGGGAGGTTGTGGTAACTCGTCGGGCAACGAGGTTACCTCATGTTGGTTGATGAAGCTGTACGGTTGGTGCTGACCGAGAATTTCAAGGTGAAAACATGTCAAGATGATGTTCACAATGGAAGAAATAAAATTAAGATGCTCTTTCCTCGTGCTCAACTGAGCATTCGCTACACTCAGAGAGAAGAGCTGCCCGATGCGGAGAGCTTGCCGCGTCCCCTGCCGCGATAAGAGGGCACCCGACAGCTTGACGTCGGGTACTTAGCGTTAGTACCTAGGTAGGTACCTACCGCTTGCCGCCTGTGATTGGTTAAAATACACTCTCGTTGCCCATCCAGCAACACCTGCTTGTGGCTCAACATGTGCAGAACCTTGATGGATAGGTACTCTCTTTGAAGTGCCTCACTCAAGGGGAGGTATGCATGATTTGATGGTTGAGTACTGTTGCTCGATTAGCCCCTACACGAGCCTGTCAAAAGTACCATGAACGAGAGCATCAGTGGTTTGTCTACAAGAGGCGGTCATCACTTCAGATTCTGCTACACACGGCCTGCAGCATCGTTTATTATGCTCGCTTACTCAACCATCTTATTCCCCTTCTCATCCGCCTCCGAGTCCGAGTCCTGCCCAATCGCAGACATAGCATCACCCACCGAACTTCCTGCTTTGCCCGCCATCTTCTTCTCCTTCTCCTTCTGTCTCCTCTTGAGCTTCTTCTCCCTATTCAACCGCTTCTTCTTCTCCTTCAGGTGTTCCTCCTTGGTCATCTTCTGCTTCTGCTCCGCCTCCTCTTTTTCCTTCCTCGCCTTCTCCTTGATCCTCATGGCAATTCTCCCCTTCTTTCCGAGTCGCTTCTTCTTCTTTTTCTGCTGTTCACCACCACCTTCTAGTTGTTGAATTTCGGTCCCCGTGACTACCGGGCGGCCATGCAGGGCTGTTGCTGCCGCTGCCCTGTCTGCTTTCTTGCCCTTCACTGTAACGACAATATTCCTCACCCTCCACGGCACCTCAAGTCCCCACGCTCGCTGCTTGGCCCAGTTCAGAATGTCTTGGCTAGTCACGGCCGCGGCCCGGAACTGCTCTTGCTGTTCAGGCGTGAGCTCGCCGCGTATATAATAGGATATAGGCCGGTCAGCGATGACCGTTTCGCCCGC
The DNA here is from genome assembly GCA_009805215.1 of Neurospora discreta FGSC 8579. Lineage (NCBI taxonomy): Eukaryota > Fungi > Ascomycota > Sordariomycetes > Sordariales > Sordariaceae > Neurospora > Neurospora discreta. Next base: position 998,348 of record RANX01000004.1, on the reverse strand, counting down.
GCCTTCCTCTTCTTCCTTGGAAGGGAGGACAATCTTTTGAGGGGCTGAGGTGGAAAAGAGGCGAAACTCGAATTCGGCGGCTTCTTCCTCTTCTTCAAGTGGTGCCTGGTCTCGCATTGGCGTGTCCTCTTCGTCACTTTCTTCATCATCCGATGACTCGGCGTCACCTTGACTTGTCTGCTTCGTCTCCTTTTTCTTCTGGGTCTTCTCCCTGGCCATCTCAGGTTGCTTGACCGAAGCTTTTGTCGGCTCTTTAGCAGCAGTAGTGGCCTCATCATCATCCGCCACACCGTCGTCAAACTCAAACTTCAATGAGAGCAAGCTGGAGAGTTTCGCGTTAAGTAGCTGAGCCTTGGCTTCCACTTCGGCTTCGTCCGCTATGTCCGGACTGGAGCCACGATCAGAGGTCCCTGAACCGAAGAGCTCATCTCTTCTCACTCTGTTTTTGGCAAATTAGTAAGAAGTTATGTACATTATTACATTATGTGTGTGTACCATGACAAATCGGAGGTGGTCTGTCTGGTGCAAATATTGGATACGAGCAAGGCCTTGGTGGGGAAAGAAGAGAAACTGACCTTTTGGCGTCGGGTACCTCAAACATCTTTCTTTCGCTGAATCTTTTTGTGTTTTTCGTTAAGATTAAGAAATAAGAAGCCGTGTGAAATGTGGAATTATGTGGCTGGTCTTTTGGTGAGCCGAGATTTGTACCGCTGATGATTCTGGTGAAGGGAAGAGTTTTTCAACGAGGCCCGATAGTGTTGACGAGCTGGTCTAGGTGGCAGGTCCGTGATGCAAGTATAGTCGTAAGATAAGGGGCGCAAGTAAATGAAGCCGTGCAATCACAATTCACCAACCCAATTGTCACGAACGAGCGAATTGGTGTTGAGAATCGGAAACGCAAAGGCCCGCGACATGGATTGCATCTCGTCGTCGCTGTGCACTCGGTGGATGCGGAGGTTCGTAAGGGCCCACCAGCTGCCAAGTTTGTGGGCTGTCATCCAGTTGACAGCTGTCCGCTGCTGCTGTTATCGACTTGCAGCAGCGGCGATCAGTACCAACGGGGACAACCTCCTTCAACATTTTGCCCATTTTCAAACCTGTAGATCCAAAGACCCTCCCTTATATAACCTCCCGGCTTGTCATTTCAACGGACTGCCTTGAGACTTCAGGCTTCGAACACCTTGTCGAACAACGTTTTCTTCCCGCCGTCTCTCAAAAGAATGATCTATCCCTCCGTGCGCGACCTTGACTGCATCATTGGTGCTTTTTCTACGCGAGTCTCATCGTGGCGTCCGCAACTGTCTGTCTACCTGAGAAATAAGAAGCTCAAATATAACCCTCATGTGACCATCCTACACCCTTCTCACCACCTTGGTCGTCTCATACGAATGTCGGTTTCTTTCGTGGTCTAGGGCAGCAGACGAAAGATGTATATGAGATCGTACCCCTGAATACAATGGGCGGCGAACTGGCCGTCTTGTCATCTACATACCCATACATCAGCAAGAGAGGACGTTGTCAAAGATGGGACTCGCGGATGATACGGTCCCGGGTGCCAGTACTTCAGAAACCAGCCCTGTGACGGCTGTGGACAGAATGGAATGAACGATTGTATGTATACACGCTGTCCTAAAGATGGAAATCCGAAGCCATCATCCCATAGTCAAAGTCGAAGGTATCCGTCATGAATCGTCGTTTTCTGTCCAAATTAGTTCATCAAAAGGTTGGGCAAGGTCGGTGACACAGCATTTCACCATGTATGTAGGACCTACATACCTACCTAACAGATAAATTCCGGGGGGTGCGAGGGGTATGGAGGTCTGCAGAAAGTAGGAGGTGCGCGCCTGACGGAGCACGGCAGGAACACCGACAGAAGTTGAACCTTAAGCTTGATGGGAACTTGAATATGCTATGTACAGCATACATAGGTAAGAACAGCTAGGCCTACACACGTGTGCTGTTACGTCTAGGTACTGCATGTATGTGGTAGGCATAACAGGTAGAAGTACCTAGTACCTGCCAGATCAGGAGTGGTCAGTGGATTGACATACATACAAAAGACCAGCCAAGCATCTGCTGACGTCCACTTCTCCTGGTGGTGGCGGCAAGCTTCTTTGTCTGTCTTGCAAAGCTGTGGGACGTGAGATGCAATGTTGACTACATATTTCACTTCTCAGGTTTGTGAATAGAATGAGGAAAATCCAAGAGGTTGGTTGGGTTAGGCTGGAATTCTTGGGTTATTTTGATTTCAGGTACTCTCCAGAAAACGAAGGAGGAAATGGTTGAATGAGATATAGCGCTCTAGTCATACGAGTTCATAACTCATTTGTGTTAGAAAAATAAAAATTTCTGGCTTTTCCTCGCCGAATTTCTCACCGAGCTCATAAACCTATCTTCTTGGGCACTTTATTTGCCTTTAACCCCCTTATCCACCTAAAGACTCAGTCGTTATCGCGGAGCTCGGTCAAGCAGCCATTATAGCTGTGGTCAAGGGAAAGGTGGATGGGGGTCCACGTGAGACAAAAAGCCATGAGCATGGAGAGCACGACATGAGCGAGTGCCGTATGAGCGTGATATGGTGAGCTTGAATGATGTGTTCGCCCCGCAAAGTATGACTGGGATTACCTGCGCCGGCCCAGTTTGCGTGGGGAATCAGTCGGTGTACGAAAATGCAGATGAAAGGGGGTTTATAGCACTCGGGAAAGGCACCGTCAGTTTCTGGGTTTAATGCGTGCAGATATTCACCACAATGATCATGCAATCACGGACAGATCATCATGTGAGGTAATGCTCATTGTGATATTTGGAATAGTATCGATTAGACGTTGAAGATACGCAAGAACCGAAGACATTGACAGATGAAACCCCTTCAGATTGTATATCATGCAGTGGTGAAACCAAATCACCGCCCGCCACTGAAGTACATGAGTTTTGTACATGTATGTATATGTGTAGGTACGGATATAGAAAAACAGAGCTCTTGGCTGAAAAACACAGAACCGCAAAGAAAAAGGTATTTTGAATCTCCAACAAAAAATCAAACTGCCGCCGCCGTCTTGGAGACATGCAGACTCCTTTTTGATCCACATGCTTGCTCGACTTCTCTTTTGACGCCAGGCACACCCCACCAACCAGGCAGTGCGCTTTTCCAGTCAGGTGACCGGCATGCCCAAATGCTGTGCTGAAAACCATCCATAGTGTCGTTGATTAGCCCATAATGAATGGGATTAAGACACCAATATCCACCACTGTTTTACCGCGCCCCCTTTCCAAGCTTGACTTCCAAGCAATGGTTACCATAACGCCTTCATCTCCTCGTTATCATCAGCCTAAAAGCAACCAGGAACCTGGTGTTGTAATCGTGGACCCAAACTTCGTGTATCCTTATGTGGCGTTCCAAGCATAGTGGTTGTTGCCGTACACGCCTGGCACGGATGCACCCGAGTGAGGAGGCTGCGAGTGCGGCTCGGTTTTCACACCTGTAGGGAAGGAATAGGACCTGTCACCTCCATTCGAATACGACGAAGTCTGCCCCTCACCAGCAGTGCTGGTCCAGGACTGAGATGGGGGGAAGTAATCCCGCGGCGGAGCCGCACTCGTAGGCGCAGACGACGGGGCAGAGGCACCTCCTTCTTGAGATGGTGTTCCGTAAGCGCCCGACGACGCCCCACCTGCTCCTGCTCCTGCACCTGACGTAGGCGGATGATGTTGCGATTGTGGACTTATATCACTTGAGCTGTTGCCAAGGTACGAAGGGGGACCATAGCGGTACTCGCCCGAGGCCGTCTCGTTCGTCAGTGAGCCATGGCTACCGTGGCGAGGGCTCTTTGAAGGACGGGGGTTGCTGTCTACATAGCGCGGCACGTTAAGCGAGCTGTCTGCTGTGCTCGGCAACGAAAGATGCGGCGGGGGTGCTGATGCGTAAGTTGCGTATTGTGTTCGGATGGGGGCCGACGATTGTTGGTCTTGGGCTACCAAAGACAGTTGCATAGAAGGCATGGTGGTCTGCTGGATAGGCATCTCTTGGGGCTCGGCCGCATAGCTGGGCGCTCCAGAAAGGGGCATTTTAGGATAGGGCTCGGGGCCGGCCATCGATGTTGTTGGGTAAGAGGTCGATCCAGCATTGTGTGGCATCGACACTTGACTAGATGGGTTCCAACTCGTTGGGTAAGAACTACTGACCTATGTTAGCATCACGTATCATTTTCATCTATCAAGTCAGGATCCTAGTGAAGCTAGCATCACTGCCTTGAACATGCCACACTTCCATTTGAGATTTTGTTGACTTACTTTGAACGCATTTGCATAGGACTCTGGGGCATCTGCTTTGCAGACGTGAACGTGAACGCTGTTCTGGGCAAATCCATGCTCGAGACACGGGGTCTCGAATCATAAGGAGGCTTGTTCAGCGCGACAGCTTGCGCAACAATCGAGTGACCGGTTTCCACGAGTGTCTGTCCTCTTGAACCAGCGCTAGATCCCAACAAGGGGATCTCCTTTCTCGCTTGAAAGTTCCGCGGGCTTCTTCCTCGGACAACAATCGGCGCAGTGGTAAGCTCTGAAAGCACAAGTTTCGTACCATTCGCCAGGGTTCCATGAAGCTTCAAATGTAGAACGAAGTGTTGCTGAAGTTCCTTCCGTCTACCGTTGTTGGCCGTTGCGCTAGAAAAGAACGCATCAGCTTACTGAACATAACGAAATCTTGAGAAAGTGGTGGTTTCGAAGTGGTGCTTACATCCTAAATTGAAGTCGACGCCACCCGATAGGATAGATAGCGTAGTGATCTCCACCATTGTCTTCCTCCTCCTCGGACCAGGGAATCAGAGGGAGTGACGGAGGTTCTTGATCGGGGGCTTGGTTGACTTCTGGGGAGTTGGGTGGGGGGGTCTTCCAGGGAATGACGATTAGGCGCACAGGGTGGCCGTCGACGGATTCGATTGCCGAGATAGTGACTTCCATGTTCTTGATCTGGCTGGTCTCGCCCGTTTCTAGCATGACAGACAACGGTATTTGAGGAAAGCAGATATTGCCACTGATTTGGAACAGGTTGCGGCGGTAGCAAGTCAACTCGGCGTTCAAGACATTGCCGTCGCCAGGCGAAGGAAATTCCGACAGAAAGAACATGCCGTGAAGTTGAGCTTCGATTTCGATTTCGTGAATCCGCCCTTTGTGGTCGACGATGGTATGTTTGTCGCCAACCTTCTTGAATGAAAGCAGCTTCTGGTCGTGATTCATGGCCGGCTTATAGTCATCGCGGAGATCTTGGACCATTTCCGTGTAGGGAGTTTGGTCGACCTGGGAGTAGCTGCGCTTCATGCCTGTGGTGATGCTGGGGATGTTCATCAACGACGGGTGTGGATATCTCTCGTAGCCATCGCCTTCCTCCTGAGCAGGCCGTCCATGATGATAGGGTGCGTTGTGGTAGTCCATTGTGTGCTGACGACTGCGAGGGCGTACGAGATGTGAAGAAGCCGCTGATCCTACGGGTACCGAAGACTCTTGAGTGTTGTACCGACCAGTATTCATCTGCACCGGGTTCCCGTAGTTGGGCCAGATGCCTCCGTGCTGAGTTTCAGCTCTCAACTCTGCCATACTGACCGTATATGTTGCTGTCGCTGACATGGGCAGCTGTCACTCCTCCAAAGGTTGCCCGAAGGTTTTCTTCACAGAAAACCCCTTCGAGTAGCTTAGGCTGGAGGAAAGTTTTGCCTTTGTAGTCTTTACTCCTCCTCGTGCACTGTGGGGCGAAAGAGTAGAGCACCAAAGTAGGGGTTTGGAGGAAAGATCGAAAGAGACGCCGTCTTGGATAATTCAAGAATAAGAAGGAACGACAAGAGGATCGGATAACGAAAGAGTGAAGTTGTAGAAGAGCGCGGTGGTGTACATATGTATGTACTTGTATCAAACCAACAGTGCCACCAATGGTCAAGAGGACGGTTATGAGAGGAGGGTTAACTTCGGCACTGTCCCGGGGGCTACAGGGGGTACGGAACAAGACCAAGTCAAAGTTAGCGGCTTTCACGAGGGTGGGATGGTAGGGGATTGTTTCTAACACTCTCGCACTTGCAGAAACGATCCAACCGTACAGGGAAGGAGGTTGAGGAAAACGAGACGATCTGGCAAGCAGGGCAGCGACCCTTGCTAGTCAAGATGGGGTAAGATATCAAGAGCTAACGGCCCATTTAGCCCACAGAACAGAGGAAAAGAGATCGAGCTTGGAATCCATCACTGCCCTCTTTTTTTCTTATTTTTTTTTCTATAGCAGACAGTGTTATGCTCTGGATCCCAATCCACTGGGAAATGAGCACCAAAGCTCTCTTCCTTACCGGACACACACTGTTGCTCATGGCCGAGCCCATGAATGACCTCGGCATCGCATCCGACTTAGGGAGGGTAATTGAAGGAGACGAGGCAATCTGACCCTTGGTGTCATGAAGTGTGATGATGGCTCTGATCCTCCTGACGCGAAGAATTTGTCAGGTAGTGAATCCAAGCTACTGTACGGAGATACACCACTCGGGCAACTGCCATTCAGGTCCTGTCACCCTTCATACCCCTTCTACCCCTCCGGACGAGGAAGAAGGAAAAGAAAAACAGTGGCACGCTAGTTTGGAAGTTTGACTGCTCTGACAACGGTGGAGGGGACCTCGGGAACATGGACTAGCTCGAAGAGGAACAGACCTCGTAGCGACAACGGCATGGGGGTGTAAATAGAGACGCTGAAGGAACATCTGGCCAAATAGCCCAGGCAATCAGAGAAAAGGAAGAACAGGTGTGTGTGTGCTTTCGCCCGTCTCCGGCTCGTTACCTAGGAAAGCCGCCAACCCTCGTCGCCGCCTCTCGGCCCGTCTCCACTGGCTTCACGCAGTGTTCCTCTGGCCAATTCAGGGTCAAGCTAATAACAACCTATGGCCCAGTCAAAACATTGTGTAAGTGATGGACCAAGGCGAATGATTTTGGCAATGCACAATCCTTCGAACATCTTTGGGCAGAGTTGAGTTTAAGAGGCCCGCAATTTCTAGAAGACCGTTGGGCAAGAAACGCGCATGCTGCTAGAGGATCCCCTCTTCCTGTGGTTTCCAAGCAGAGCGAAGATGAGTTATGACTGACTGAGGGGCACGGGGGGAAGGGCTCAAGAGGCAGAAAAAATCTGGTTCATGAGATTACCTTTTGACCAGGGTCCACGGCGGAGTGTTTGGAGGGGCCAATACGGCCCCTCTCCCAGTCTCCCCCAGCAACCCAGACCCCCCAGCATCTATGGCCCAGCACGCTCGGCTGGCGAAAGAGGACGGAAAATTCATGGAACCCCTGTTTCCAGTTGACTGGAAGTTTGATCTTTTCCAATCGCAGAACCTTGTTAGCCAACCTGGCCGGGTTGAGCACCGAACAACCGCACGGCCGCGATCCAAAGGAGCTATAGAGAAAAGCAATATCAACGGTCGTTATATAGGAGCTTTGACCAAAACTGTGGATGCATCATCTCACCCTCATACATAAGTGGACTGGTGGTTCCAGACGAACCCAAATTTGTAAATTGTACTAGCGTAAAGCGGGTTTGGGACAAGCTCCTGCTCCTGACAAGCTGTTGACGGAGCCGAGGCCAGATGAGGATATGGGGGCCGGCCGTGCTATCACAACGTGAAGCAGGACCGCGGCAGCCGAAACACCCTTTCTGTCTTGCACAACCTTCCCAGCGGGTCAACGGGCCACTCCGTATCTCAAAGGGGGAGGAAACACAGCGGCCCTGTATGTTCTTCGTTTGACACTATCGACGTGAAGAAGGAAAAAGCAGTACCAGGACATGGGGGATGAATCTGACCATAAAAGCACAACTGAACGACCTCGAATATAACCAGCCGGATGTGTTGGGCTTTAGGCGCCTTGCACGATAACGAGCAATATTAGTTTCGTTCGCTGTTCTCTTATAGTGACAGCCTTGATAACTAACTGAAGTCGGTTTTGTCGTGAAGAGGATTTGAGACATTGGCTCAATGGCTCGACTGAATGGCAACTGGCTGGGTCCAGCTGCTTCCATTCCTCGTTGTGCGATGGGTGGCCGATAAGTACGGGTAAATTACCCCGATGTGTTCCGAGTCTCGGCAGAGCAACCTGACAAGGCACCTGAACGGTCGCGGCCTTCCTCTGACGGGTGGGCCGATCCAGCAAGGACTGGGGTAGACAGTTGCAGTCTAGTGTATTGTCAGTGTACATCCAGCATAGTGCGATTTTGGCTTGCAGTTCGGTTCGCAGGGAAGTGAAATGCGGAGGTAGGAAAAACGGCACCGCTTGACGACATTCCCGAAAGGGGTAGGGGGTAGGGGTGCTCGAGGGCACAAGGAACGATGGCGGGCCCGGTAGGGTTGTGCCTGGAACCAGGGGGTGAGAGGGGCCGAAGAGGGGGTCCGTGATGGAGGCAGGTAGCTTTTTGTCGGCAGGTACTGCGAAAGTAGCGATCCAACACAAGGACGGCGTCGGCGGGATGAGACGGGCCATCAAGTGTCCATTTCTTTTTTTGCTTTTCGTGTGCCTCGCAGCAGCCATCAGCACACCAGGTCCACGACCCCTGTTTGGGCGCCCTGACCATTAACCAGCGTCGCTGCCGCCGTGACGCAGCCAGACAGCAATGGCACCCTTCCTGTACATCTTTCTTCTTGTATTCGATTGCGACTGGCTACTGGCCTGACGAACAGGAGTGCAAATGGCGAGCGAGGAGCCGTACGTTGAGGTGTAGCTCAGACAGTTACGCATCTGGCGTTGGTGACACGACGGGAACTCGTCCACACATCGCAACACAATCTGCGCATCTTGGCATCTCCTCGGCTGGCATGTGTGTAGATATGCATGTAGTATAGTGCTGGCTTTCCAGAGCGTATGTTGAGCTTGCATTCCTACAGGTCAAGGTAAGGACATCGGGTTCTTAGTCGGGTTGAGAATGGCAGACATTCGACCACTTAGATGGTTTGCGTTGATGACGTCTGGCTGTAAGGTCGTTGCCGTCATCGGCTTATATATACATACGTACAACCTCAATTCGCGCCCTACGCATTTCTCAAGTCGAGATAGCTGCCCGGTGTCTGAGGTCCGAATCAGACGGAGTCATGCCCCCGGGGCTCGTTGGCTGCAGCCTTGGGAAGAGATTCCGGGCGTGTAGCTGATAAGCCCAAAGGTCTCGTCAGGTCATGACGCCGTCCTCAAGGCGAGAGGTTGAGACGGCTGGGGGGGAAGAATCGACAACTTACGAAATCTGAGAGAGAACAAAGGACACTGTCAGGTAGGCACAACATCATGCAAGACTGATCTCAAATGTGCCCGATGAGGCACCCCGAATCCTCAGGCCGCTTGCCCAGTTAGGGAACGAAGCGCCGTCGCTCGCTCGTAGAGATGCCGATATTCGTGATATGTCCCGTCCCAACTGAGAATCATTGACGAGGTCGGCACTTTGGCTCACGCCACGCGCAGGAGGATTAAGCTGCTACCCGCACACAGTAGGTCAATAAGATTGCGAGTTCGATATTTGGTTGTGGTTTGGCAGCTTGAAGGTTGAGAAATTCAATGTTGAATGTTCGTTGACGACAAGGCAGTTTACAAGTGGAACTGAAGAAAGGTTCAGGTGGGCACACAGCGGGCATCATCCGTCAATTGGACAGCAACGATCCATAGCAAACCGAATCGGCCCAAAAAAACTCCCCGCAGCAGTTGGTGAGAAAGGAACGAAGCTCAGAAAAGGGCAGATACACATGTACAGTCAGTATCGATCAAGCTGGAGGAAGGTACGTACCGCAACCCTGGTTTTCAATATTCAACAATGTTCAACAAAGTGGAAGGAACGCACAAGGCATTTCAACAATCGGAATCATGAAATGTATTTCGGTTTGTCATGGCGATCTCCATGCTAGCCCAACTGGCCCCATCTGCTCCCTAATTTCTTTGCCCAAGTGGAAGCTAGAGCTTTTCAAGTCTCCATCGCCTTTTCTCGTTTTCATGCTTTGCTGGAGTATTGAACCATAATAAGTACCTACAATGCGGATGTAGCAGCAACAAGTGCATAACATCTCCGTCAAGCCATAGTACATGGTGTATTTTGGGAGCTGCGGCGGATCGGAACCCGTGCGGGCGTGCGTTGGACGAAGGGAAGGAGGGGTAAACTGATTTTGCGCTACTGCAATGTGGGCAAGAACTGTGCCCAGTTCCCCAGCCAATTTTATGCTCTTGCGCCAAGGCCATTGCGGAAGGCGGGAAGGCGTGCGCTTACGCAAACTCGCATCCACCCTCGGGCAATCGAAGATGACAAGACTGGTGGAAGAGGAAGATTAAAAGCACATGCAAGCTTTTGCTTGCAGTCCATGACCAAGAGTGAGGATAGCCGGGTCTGATACCGACCGCGACGGGCCATCCGAGAAACTTGAGAATCTCCGACGTGCACGCCGCTATGTCACCTCCGCCCCAAGAGAATCCGACCCCGGCTCCTCGATTCGCAATCCCATTACATGCGGTAGCTAGTGACATCTGATATTATGTACATCCCGCTTTAGTTTCTGACCATAACCACCCGGTCTTCAAGTCAGTCAAGTGCTACAAGAGGTAGCTCTAGATGATTCTTACCAATCTCATCAAACTGCATGGGCTCAGGACCTGCCATGCGAGGGTCAGGTAGGCTCCTACGAGCTGTCTATGGCCAATGATATAAGCAATACCCCGGTGTGTGTCCTCATTGCGATATTGCTCCCCAGAAAAAGAAACGAGCTGGCGCGATTCCCGACACGCCATCACCTCAATAGTATCAAGATGTCTCGATATCACAACCGCTTTATCACGATTGTACAATCGTGGGAGGGCCGATGTCCTGAGCGAATGGGTTTTGTGGACAACAACCCCTCAACCCTTGATTCAACTATTAGTCACCCGGTGCAAAATGGACATGACAGTGTGGAATACAGATGTACATACCTCCTTGAAGTTCCGGACAAAGTCAGTCATTTCATTCGCATTTTCTCCACTCACTTTGACTGGACAGGACCTGGAACCTTGACGGCCGCAAAATCTACTGCGTACACTGGCTGTGGCGGGAGTTCAACATTGCTCTTGCCTTCTCCGCAAGGCCCACTGGTGCTCGGAACCTAGAGGTAGGTACCTTATCTAAGAGATGTAGCTACGGAGGCTTCTCAGCTTCTGGTGGTGCCGTTCCGCAAGAAGCGCAGCAAGCGCGGCTAAGGTTCCCGCAAAGGCCCGTGCTCCCCATTTTAATTTGACCACCAACAATGGAAACTCGCCGAAGTCAGGCTCACAAATCCGCCCCATGCCGTTTTGTAAGGCAGGGCGGGGGGGAATCGTTGAATTTTCATGACCGCAAGCGCTTCGTTAAATTGCGAGCCATCTCCCGACTCCCGTCCTCAGTCTATCTTTCAGGCCAACCACGAGCCCAGCGAACGAGCCTTAGCATCGTCCGTCACACAAAGCCAAGACCTTGTGGAATTGGGAAGGATGGTGATCTCAGATCATTTTCTCCAGCAACCAACGTCCAGCGTATCATTCAGAGGCCGCACCGTGGGTTTAGTTGTCGGTTGCAGTGGCTTCCGCCTTGTAGTGTATATACACTAGAGGTAACGTCCTATATCCAGGCACACTGGTAGGTTAGGGTTAGACGCGGGAGACCAGCAGACCAGCCAAGCATTCAACCAACAACCTCAGCGCGATCAACAATCAGAAGCCAGCCTTTGCTTTTATTTTTTATTTTTATTTTTTTTTATTTTTTCTTTTTTTTGGGGGAGGGGGGGGTGGGGTTTTCAAGTTGCAGACCCCCCGACCTCCTGTCTTGATCACAATTCTTCATGTTTCAAGAGCACTATTCGCACTAGTGTGAAGATAGATATCCGCACCTGGCAGGGCCAGACCCCCAGAGCTACCTAGTGTAAAGCCGCCTGTCACCCAATAAATCCGTGGACACTTGTCTATGCGAGGTGACAATGGTTGAGAGGGCGAAATTGAAGACAATCGAATCCACCCGATTACATACTTCTAGATACAAGCACCATAGCCCTCCTGGCGAGACAACCTCAACATCAGGACAAGCCTCGCGAGCGCGACAAAGAAATCCGGGTACATATACTACGCTACGGCACACATCGCCATTGGCAGGTATCACTATGCCTTTCCATTCGAGGACATGGCAGACCATCTAGGCCCGCTGAATACCTCTGGTGTACTGCGTAGCAAGACAATCGCCAGCCAAGAAAAGCCTCCGCCACGAGAACCACCAAGGGAACGGAGCCTAGCTGGCTGGCTACCTAGGTACTGTATGTAGGTACCAGAGCTACTTTCACGGTCACTCCCACACCCCACTGACAGTTTGGCACTGGCCGGTGGCTGCCCGCTCCGCTACCACTGTGGTCTGCAACTGCGCTGCCGTGCATTGGCGAACGTTACAGTCACGATTACGCTTTTGGGCAAAGTCAGGGCTTGCAAGATCTGCCCGCGGACGGATGCTACCTATACCTATCCGCATCACAACGTCGTTCGGCCCTTTGGACTGGACGTCAGCCAATACTGTAGCGCCGCACACCACCTACCGTCGAGAGCGGAGTAAGTGTCGAAGAGCGTGGCACTTGTTTCTGAGCGTCCCACATGTACGGCCCGGCCCATCAGAAGATACCATAGCTACGCATGTCCATGGCCAGAACCGCCAATTCCACTGTGTTCTGAACACTAAGCCCACACTTGGAATCCTCCTGATGCCCCAGCTTCCGATGTCCAGAACGATAGGGTGGATGGTCAATGCGACAATGCTGCGGTGCCGTGCTTGCCAGCTACAATTCCTCGACGGGGTGTCCTTGCGGCATGTCAGCCTGGCAGACTCAAGGCTTGAGCTAGTTCGACAGCTATCAATGTGTCTGCAAGATTCCTAGTAAACACAGAGGTAACGAACCGATCTGAATCGCCAAACGCCATCGAATCACAAATGACAGATAAGGTTTTCGGTTTGGACTTTGAGCGAGTCAATGCTGAGTTACGACGTCTCCAATGTCTTCCTAGATACACTACGCTACCCATCCCGGAGGTCGTTGTTCAAAGTCTCGATAAGTGTCGAACCTGTTGAACTCGAGCCAATGGCCTCGCCTGCTTCTTAACATGACTCCCTGAAATGCCATAGGTATTCCTGTTTTTCTTGGGAGATGCTCTACGCACTTTAATTGCGGACGAAACTGGAATTGAGACAACGTTTGCAGCACTGGCATCCAGAGGTAAATCACCACCGCTACATCACCCACATACATCTATTTGGCCAAAACACGCAGTGCTAATGGACATCAGCATGGCAAACTCCCTTACGCTTTCGAGATGCCGCTGATATGCTGTTCTGCACTTTTTTTTTCTATGATTTGACAGATGGTATGGTTACTCGAAATACATGCGTTGCCGGTAAATAGAGGCCAATGTCGAACCACCCCTCCACCCAAACTACTATGACTTAACTCAGAGGCAACTAGGAAATTTCACCTTCATTACTAGAAATAGGAAAGGTACCAGCTGGGATGGTGTATTAACATTCTTTGTAAGCTGCAGATCAAGATTGTGGCCATTGCTCTTTAGCTTAACACAACCAGTAGGTTAGCAATGCCTAGATGCGCTGTGTAATATAGTTAGAACCAAACAACAACCCCTATGCGTTCCAAGTTCGCTCTCACACTTTCTCCGCGCGATGCACGTCGTACACACTGCAGCAGCCACAGAGTGTAAGAGTATCGTTTGGTGTCACCACCCAAAATGCAATGCTCACCACGTTCACGTGGAGCTATCATGTCCCTCGGACGATTTTGTCACCGGACAGCGATATCATGAACCGCGTCCATGGGATACAGTCCGTTGGCACAGATCGTGCTACAGTTACTCCAAGGCCACGCTGTGGAAGAGACCTAGGGTACGGAGAAATCCATGTACTCCATAGGATGCCATGCCTTGCTCATGGACTTGCTCAGCGTAATCTGTCGAGGTATTCAACGGTTACATAACACCCAGCCAGAGTTGCGAAGTTGCGTTCTCGCATCAAACTCGTCAGTGGTTTACTGTGTAGTGTACACTATAACACTAACACCGGACCCCCTCTCTTGGCTCCGCGTGGGGTGCCGAAACATTGGCCCACCAGAAATGTCGATGTTCTTGCCTTGATACCCTTCGCTGCCTGCTGGATGGACGAAGGGCTCCGGAAGATAGAGACAGTTAAACGGTCCACAAGGAGGCCAAACGAAAATCCTCTCCCCAGCCAGACATTCCCCGGAGCCCACTTTTAGGAAACCAACGAGGAACCACGCATTCTCCTCCGTCATGCTTCATACAGTATGTTTACTGTATCTCATCACTAAAAGTAAAATTGAGACGGTACACCTTACGCCAAATCCAGTTTGATCCAACTGATGCCACGAACGTTACCTACAAACACCGGCACCTTGGAACAAGCCGCATATAGAGCATTGATCTGCCCTTCAAGCTCTAGCTGCCTCTTTCTGTTGGGCCGCGGGATGCTCTCAGGATACATCACATCGCAAAACACATCAAGACTACCAGTCACTGCCATCACCCAAGTCCGGCGGTTGGGAGATGGTTTGATGCAGACCTCCGGCAAGGATCAATCGGCCTAGACCCATTTCAGCAGCCCTCTCCGAGGAGAAGGCTCCATTCAGATGAAGATCGCTGTCCCCACCGTGGAACCACGGCTCAGTCGAAAAGTCTTTCCTGCCGCTATTTTCCGCTACCTCGTCGTTCGTCGCCAGCCATAGCGCAACGACCCTCATTATCTCTGCTGGGTCATCCAAACCGCGCGCGATGCAGCACGATAATCTGACGGCATGACCCTGAGAGGGGTCGCAAAATACATTGTAACGCGGTATTTTATCCCCTATTTGGACTTCTTCGCTCACCTGCAAGATACTGTTCGAGTGATTCGTCAGATCTACCTAGCTCTAGGCTTTTTCAACGAAAGGTCGCACCAGCAACCGTTGACTTGAGAAAGTAGTACAATTCCCGACTTCAGACAAGCAGTGTTGGGCTACTTTTTTGCAAGTCTTTCAAAACAGCTTATGCCGGTGGCCTTGCAGGAGGCACCAAACCAACAAGACTGGGCTTCATGATGTAAAAGCAGGTATATGTTGGCACATCTACCCACCGTCGCGAAATGTCACAAACCCTAAAGTCCTGTTCCAACATACCACATATATATCTTATCCTACGAATGTTTACTCAGGGCACATACGATGGGCCTAGACATTCAAGGTCTGGAGAAGTGTTACAAAGGAGCCTGTAACGCTAAAAGCATTGACAACCAAATCTGCAATTCTATAAGCCAGTGAGCCATCTCCCGCCCTGGGCGAGCCAGCAAGCTACACACTGGATCTGCCACGCTGACGTGATCTAGAGTTGTGCTCACCCGTCCCTCCACAACATTTTACCACGGCAATCACGGGTGATACAACGTCCCTTTCCCGCATCCAGCATTGCAGGTGCCCAAGCAGACATTTATTTATGGTGTTTTCACATACATGATTACTCACATGAATGATGCATGTCCGCGGCCGAACATAAATAACACCGCCAGATGGTGGGCTGAAAGGCGCTACAATATAGCGAGTTCGTAGGGTTGATATCCCTCCGTTCCAACACCAGGCACCTATGCAGTGATGTTTTCCCTTGGCAAAAGGGACAGAGTTCTGGAAAGCGGAAAGAACATTCTAAGCTGTCACTGTACAATGCCCTGCTGGGCTGATTTCAACTCGCTGTTGGGCAGTGCAATGGCCACCTCTACATCAGCCAGTTTCGAGCAGCGTACTGCACATCACGGTCCGAGCTTCTTGTTTTTCCCTCTTTGCCCTCCAAAACAAACGAAGGCTGACGCTCAAGCCAGATAACGAACTGATTGGGAGATGAGCCGATCTTGTGGCGGCGCTGCGCTCGCTTGCCGGAACATTGTCTCTGAAATCCGTCATCAGGCTTCCACGTGCTTACCTGTTCTGTCGAATTGGGCAATTCGAACAGCAGCATTCAACACAGAAGAGCTACTTAGCTCAGCAAGCCGAGCATGGCTAATGAAGGTGAGCTTCCTGTCACTCCAAACATTGACTAGACCTATGTAGACTACATAGGTACCTAGGTGCTCCCTTTGCCGGATGCCACCACATCCCTGCGAATCTGGGGCCTTTCCGGCGCCCGCAGCCCGTATGAAGATGGGTCCCGAAATTACATGGAGTTCTCTCCAAAGTGATCCGACTTTAGCCTGGAAGGGCCGATTCAGCAACGTGATACTTTTCCCAACCAATGAGAGTGCGAAAAAAGCAGAACAAGGTGTGGCGCCCTCAGTTCCCAACTCACCTTCCGCTTTTGACTGGTTTCGTTCTTCAGATCCTCGATCAATGAAAATACTTGGTGGCATCAGCCATCAGCAGAGGTTAAATAGGGAACCCAGATCGGGGGTTCAGCCAACAGCTCCTTTCGAAAAGTAAGCTCCCCAGACTACGTGAACTTTAAAGGTCGAGGTAGCAGCAAATACTGCGAAGTAGGATACAAGCCCAAGCTGTGTCGTTGTCATCTCCATTGCCGTTGTTCCGGCGCCTAACCCTTTCGGAGGGGTCATTGACCCACTCAGAAGTGAGCTGAGGACAGATGAAGTGCCCCAACTGCCTGCCCTGGAGCCCAACAATGTACATAGTGTATGCACACTACTGCCTGGGGATCCAAAAACGTCATCTGAGAGTGTAACGACATGGGATCCGAAACCATTGAGGAACGACAACGACGGAGCTTCAACGGATGGGCAATGGCTCATGTTAACCGTGCCCACTTCCTGATTCTCCAAGCATTCATTCGCTTCCTTAATGGCTCTATTCTTCCGGTCTGACATTCTACGGGTTCAAGTTGATGGGGCGTTACCTACCTAGAGGGAGGACAATGACCTTCATTCTGTCCCATCACCGGCGTTGGGCTCTTGCAGTTGCTACAATTCCATGTCGTACTGACCAGTGCCGGGGATAACTGCTACCTTTCAGATCTACAACAACGTGGGATCATCGATCTTGACATTCTCAATTGTCAAGGACGGATGCAAGTGCAACGCTGCCTCCTGGCTTCCTACCAACGTCTGCCCTCTGCTTCCTCTGCACTGGCAAGTAAGTGGCTTTGTGGCTGGCTCTCCGTTTCAATATCCTAACCTCTCTCCGCTTCTCATTTCCCTTCCCCCAGCTCCCCCAAACCAGCGGCCAAGGCCTTTACTACGACCATGGTCGGGCCCTTGTCCTTGCTGTGACAGGTTACTGCAGAAATTACATACTGTGTTCTGCGGGCTGTCGGCATCGATGCTTGTGTTCCTGTCACGACACCGGCAGGTGTTTCCCAAAAGCACAACCCAAGAGTTAACCACCGTTCTTGGCTGACCCTTGGTGTACTCTTGTTCTGGTCATCGCCTGACGGGCTTTGGGTGGATGGTAGTCATTTCACATGCATATAACCGTGCGTACGGTCCAACCCCGTCCGTCGACCCAGAAGCTCCGCGATGTCTAGCCAAGCTGTTTCACCGTTTCTGCGAAGTTTCAACTCTCGGATCTCGGACCAGAAGCTTAAACACAACTTGATGATGGGAAGCGACTAGCTCCATGAACACCGGGCCCAGCATCAGTCACTTTGATCATGTTCCAAGCCTGATCCCCAACAGAGCTACATAACGTTTAACTGCTTGCCCGCTTCTTAGCCGAGTTCCAAAGGGTTTTGTGTGGTTTGGTTGTTGCCATTCGGTCTTTCTCGTTTCCAGCAGAGTCTTCAGCCGCCGAGTATGAAGGGGTTTCTAGGGGCTGGTACTGGGCTATAGCGTGATGGGTACGGAGACACACTAGCGTTAGCGGTGAAGCTGCGACCGTTTTCCGATCGTCCCATCCCCGCTAGCAGCAGGGTTCCAGGGCCATCCTCTGGATTCTCGAATTGCGCTTGCGGAAAGCAGCTACCGAAATGCGACGACTCTACACAGTAACAGCCCCTGGCGTCTCTCAGCGTTGAAGAGCCAAGCACGGGCATCCCTTCTGGCTGACCCTTCGAACCATATCCATCTGGATACCACCCTACCATTCTCTCTCCATTCTGATTTCCTTCTGCTTGAAACGGAATCACACCCTCGACGGGGCGGGCACCCCCCCTCCCCTCGTTTGGACAAGGCACTCGAAAAGCCGAAATGGAATGGCCTCACAACAACGGTGTGCGATGAGATATCCTTTTGCGCAGCAGGGCAAGAGTCAAATTCGAGTTGGACACATCAGGCAGGCGCCTAACAATGACCTTGTTCCCCATCCTGGCGTGTTCAGGGATCGAGAACACACACCCAAGCACACCGGCCTCGGTTTTTTCGGGCGGTCTGTCAACTCAACTGCCCTTGACACTGCTCATCTCCAGATGCTTGATGGGGTACACACTATGTAACCACCATCGCCGAGAATCAAACGGAACCAGGCTTGTCAGGGGTTGTTCTGCCGGTGACAAGCCCCCTTCTTGTCGCATCAATCAAGCCTTGATGATAGATGCTAGCTCAGTGGGGGCCTGAAGCGTAAATCGTCCGAGCAACCTGGATGTCACGGTGGGAACTCCAAAAAAAGAAAGACAGCCAGGGAGGGAAACTAGGTAGAAACTGGGATTTGTGGGGGGG